>VYZW01000282.1:2512-23024 GCA_013401315.1 Balaeniceps rex
CCACACAAATTTAGCCTCCTCACAGAACATTTGTCTTTTGGTAATGTAACAATAAACCTATACTGGAGCAAAACTCCATTTTGCAAAACTAAGGTCTAGGAAGCTACCATGAAGAAACCTGCAACCCACTTAAACGGTTGCTTCACAGATTACACAGACGACCTCCCTCTAAGCCAAATCCTACTGCCAACATCAGTTTGTAATAGATCAAACAACATGCAAGAGGGACATTTCCTCCCATTGCCAAGCAGTCTGTGCAAGTCTGGCATCACATGCATTTTCACACAAATTTCCTCAAAGTATAAAAACTAGCAAAATCGCCTTTATTACAGCCCTATGCGTACAGTTTATATGCATGCCTAACCTGTTACTCTGATCACTCTCTGCACCGCTATTTAGTGTGCAACCATATAGCAGAAACCAAGGGAATTATCTGCTGATCCCAATCAAACAAGTTGCAGTCCTATTCTGATTAGGTGCCAGGCTGACCCAAGAGTGCTTTTCTTCTTTAAAGGCAGATACCATACAAGATGCCCTGCACTCCAGGAGGAGTAATACCACTGACTCAAATGATCTTAAATACTCTGCTTTTACATAATGCCATAGCCCTGTAAACACCACTACACAGAACATAGTACTACAGCACAGACCACCCATTAGTGCTTGTCTTCAACAAGAGGATGCCAGTTCACAATCTAAAATTCAGGACACTAAAAAATGTTTGGTGTTCTGGTTTAGATGGCCAACAGTGGTTGCAGTCTAATACCACTTACACAGGTGGCACTTTATGACAAGCGCACCTGTGCATTCCGAGGTACAAGTCAAAGGCACATTTGCTGGCCAAAACAGCACATGGTAACAGCTAAATGACAGGACTGAAAATAAAAGCATACAAAGCAACTATTTTATTTTTTCTGCACCTCAGTGTAGCATCCCCAACAACACACATAAGACTCAGCACAGCAAACACAGGGTTTTGTTTTCTTCCTTACAATCCCGTATCATTAACAAGGCTTAATTTTGCTCATTAGCTCAGTAAAAAGGTCAAGACTAAACCAAAATGCAAAGTTCTGAGGATGTATCAAATACTCAGAAATTAAAAATAATTTAATATTCTTTCACTTTATCTGAACCACAACTATCTCAACAAAATGTTGCCAACATTCACTGCAAGTGGGGAGGAATGTTCATTCCAATGACAGCATTTAAAATGTCAGTGTCTCAAGACTTACACCTTCCTTTGAAGAAATGTAAGCAATTTTGACATGAGGATGTGGACTGATTAAAAAACAAACAAAACACGAGTTACACATATCTAACTCCTGGAATAAAAAAGCCTCTTTAATTTAGTATTTTCCCAACAGCACAATGCTCAATTCCCCTCTTCACAGCACCCCACCATCATTCACTTTATATGAAGAACAATTTGCAGCACAAAAGCAGTTATACAGGTGCAAGTTGCAGAGCCAAGGCAGACTCCTAAGCGCAGCTTTCTGTCAATTCCTTATTGCTAGATTGTCTGGCTTACTTCCAGAATCACTCTACACAATCTAGTCTCAAGAAAACAAACTCATTTTTTAATACTGTTTCACATATGTAACTCCTAAGGGTTTCCAACAGCCCCAACCTGTGGATGTGCTATCAACACTCATTTTGCTAGAGGAACATAAACATTCAGAACAGCAAAACAAAACTTATAGGGTTGTATGCCATCATTTGCTAAAGGTACTCTATGACTTTACTGAGCTCTTTTGTTTAACATAGATGTTTGTAATATATGCATGTAAGATTGCATGTTTATAAATAGCATCATCAAAAAGAAATTTATGTTGCATCCCATTGCTTCCAGGGAACAACACAAAAAAATGCCCAAAATACCAATCAGTGAAGGAAAATGGCCAAGTGATGAAGCGCATTACAATCAAGTATTGCAATTTAAGCAAAGTCATTACCCAGTTAAAAATTTCTTACATACTACTGAACAAAACAGCAAGTTGCAGGTCAGAGTAAAATTATGACTGCCTACCCTTTAAGACTTAACAGTCAAGGAAAAAAGAAACTACATGCTCATTTCTTGTCTCTTAAGACTCTGTTCTGAAACAATGCAAGATGCAGAAGAAGGTTGTGAAACCAAACTGGGACGTTGAACAACCTAGATCAGCTGTGCAGTATTTCATCAGCCCTCAAAACTCACATGATCTTGTGAAATCAGAGACAAGAGTTGGTATTTTTCAAGTTCACCTACTACCTAACGTATTATCAGCTGTCCCTTTCTTTCACCCAAAATGAGATTTTATTTTTTCCTTATATGTGTTAAATTTTTAAATCAACTTCTAAGGTCAGATGCTTTTTGTATCAAGCTGCTACAGTTAGCCATCTGAAGTTTAGGAGGATTCTTGCTGTTTCTATGGCTTTCGACTCAAGGCTTGTTCTCCGAAATCACTGTACTATTTAGAGGCTCACACACAAATATCTTTAACTATAAGCCAACACAACCACCCTTCCAAATAAGGTTAGCCCTACATGTTTTCCCCTATCACTTATCCAATTTAACTATCACTAATCCATTTTTTTTCAGTTGATCAATGATGACAATCGGTCACCCCTCTTCACATCCCACAGGGACAAGTTCCCCATCCTGCTGCTCTTCCTGACAAAGTCCATCATCTTCTAATTTGTCTCTCTTCTTTTTGTCTAAATCACCAGTTTCTAACATCACCTTCGTACAAGGGATTCAGAATTCATATTTGTCCTTGAGCCACCAGCTGCTCCTAGCAGCTCTGCTATCCACTTGCTTGGGGTTACCATGTGCTTAGTACAGCTTTGATGGCAACAGTGATGGCCCCATCATACATAATTGATCCTCAGGCTACAGCTGGGTCTTATCCTTACCTCGTTCGCTTTCTCCATCTTCAGTTCCTAGGGTTGGGAGTGCAAATACACATTAGATCAAAAATAGTCTTCATTTGATACTTTTTTTGACCTGATGTACATTCATACTGCTGTACAAACAGCAAATAAAAATTATTAGAATGACCAAATTCCAGCAGCTTTAGGGAAACAAAGCCATTAACTGTAGTAGGGGGAAAAAATGTTTAACCACAGGAAGCTCACTATTTATCTCTCACTCTATAAACATCCTCTGCTAGGGTCTCAAAACAGCTTTCACTATAGCATACTTTGCTATTTATTTTTATGTCCATGTTTGTAGCCCATTGCTCAATTCATAGAACTTGAAGCAATGCGACATCCAATGCCAAGAGTAGCTTTAGTGCAACCTACTGACAGACAAAACCTTTCACAAAAGACCACAAAAGGTAAGTGGCAGTTATTAATAAGAACGTGCACTCCTATTGCCTGTAAGTCTTACTTTGCAAGGTCATTTAGAACAGTTACCTTCACTTTACTGGTCTCACTAGCTGTAAAAGCTCAGTCTGCTCAGTAAGCTGCACATGGCCAGAACTACTCCGTGAAGGCCTCGTAATGCACAGACTAAAAGAACTAGCTCTTCAAAGTCCCATGACAGCTAAACCCTGGCACAGCTAGCCAGATTGCTTCTTCCCCAGATAATTACAGTTGCTACAACTTTTAGAAAATCACACTAAAAACAGTTAACAGGTAAGTTCCTCTGCAGATGGGTCTGCTGAGTCCCACCTTCTAGAAAGATACAGTAAGACTAAAAGTAGTGCAGATAAAGGTCATCAGCATGAATGAGGAAATAAAAAACCCAACCAAAGGAAACTGAAAGAGTTCATCTTACTTAGCCTAGAAATTCAGAAGGCATCAGAGCGACTAGCTTCACTGCTTCCACTGGAAAGCTACTCGAGGTCAAGAAATCCACCTCCAACTTGAGCTTGTATTTTTTGAACAGTAACGTTCAAAAACTTTCCTGTAAAAGCAGAGAACTGAAAACTGGTCAACCCAACACTGCCCCACATCACCCAGCCTGGGCAGTCCATCCTGAGCTGCCACAGCACAGCTACAGGGCCTGCAGGTCATGCTGCCTCATCAGAACACAGGGCGATGCATGATACATGGAAATCTGAGGATAAAGGGCTCTGCAGCCCCCTTGCATGGGAAAAATTACAAAGTGTTCTGAGTTTGCTGAAAGATAGATAGATGGTTTTATCAAGGAATAGTAAGTTCTGCTCCTCTCTAGTCTGTTTGTAATTCTTATATGTCACAAATGACTGTAGACAAATTGTGTGTATACTGCAAGAGCAAAAACAAAAGGATTAAAAAAAAAGTATTTCCAAATCTGGGGAGTTTTTTTAGCAAAAAGGCTTCTCAATTATAAGGGATCTTGGTCATCAAAAATTATAGAATCCTACAAAAAAAACACAGATATGCAGAATTTTTTTTTTAAAGTTAGTTTATAGTCAAGAGAAGCTAAATAATTCTGCCAAGAAGACTCCCTATGTCACCAGATTACATGTGACCAATATGCAATTTTGCTCTTGTGGGCTTTTTCGTAAAACAGTGTGTGTGTCAAAGCTGTAACAAATGTCATTTTGTTTGGAAAAGAGATGCCATGTTAAGGCCAAAATGAAGCATTCTCATTAGTGTGTTTACAAAAGCAATTATACACACTTTCTGATCCTTTTCCTATTTCAGCATTCATCTCCTCTTAACACCTACTATTTTTCAGATGCTGGAGTAATTCAGTTCACACAGAAACACATGCCTGCTTCCTAGCAGAAACCCAAGAAAGTTTGGGCTTTTTTTTTAGCAAGAGCTGGACCAAAGCAACACCAGAGCCGAGGCAGCAGCCCATGGATGCCTGCCATACCAGCACAGCCCTCAGCTCTTTCTGTCAGTGCAGCCTCTTTGCATGACAAATAAAAACAATTCCACACGACAAAGCCCCTTTTGTCTGCAAAACTGCCGTGTATTGAACCTCAGTTATTTAAGTAAGGAAAAAAAAAAAAAAAAAAAAAAAAAAAAAAACCCGNAAACCCGCGAGACGAAGTTTGTTAATAAACTATGGTTTACAAACGCCACAGCCAAAGTCTTTAGAGGCTGATGACTTGGTTGGCTGCACCTCAAAATAAGGAAAGCCATTAACTCATACAACAGATGGCCTGATACAGCATTGGCCTTAAAAGAAACGAACAAAAACGCAATGACATTTTTAGGCCTCTCTTCAAGAATATACTGAATATAAACGCTCCTTGGAACCAGAGCATTTAAAAAAAACCAACCCAAACAAAAAAAACCCACACAAAAACAACAACAAAAGCAACTAGAAAAGATACTCTTCCCAGCCAAGCTTTGTTGCCTTCCGTTGGGCACAGATCCAGCAGCTTCGGGGTTTTCTGCCTTCCCCGGCGTTTCCAGGCGATCCTCCACGGGGGATCGCGACCGCCTCACCCAACAGACTCACCGTCCCCGGCACATCAGCCCCGGGCCGGGTGAACCATTAAACGAGCCCGTCGCAGCAGAGACGAGGCAAGGGGCGCGTTAAAGCCCAGGCAAAGGGCTTGGCGCTCGGGGTGGGGGGGGGCGGTAACGGCGGCGGGGACCTCCCGGCTCCGGCTCCTCACGCCGCTTTCCTCACACCTCGACCCCATTGAGGCCGAATCGCTCCCGGGAGGGACTCGGCGGGGCCCGGCTCACCCGCTGCGGCCCAACCGAGGAGGAGGAGGAGCGGCCGCCCGGGGGTCCCGCTGACAGCTGCCGCCCGCCGTAGCTCCGACAGCGCGGCCCGGGCAGACCCCCCCTTCCTCCCTCCCCGCCGCCGCCCCGCTCACCACCGCGCTGGGCGCTGTGCCCCGCCGGCAGCCCGTTGTCGTAGGGTTCCCACGTCTTCTGCAGCGGGTTCTGCGTGAGCTCCCGCGCCGGCGACGCCGCCGCCATCCTCGCCCGCCTCCCAGCTCCCACTGCAGTGGCGGCGGGCGGGGCGGCACCACCTCTCAGCTCGGCGGGGGCGAGGCCGCACCGCCCCCTGAGGGGAGACCGGGCGCGGGAAGCGACGGCGCCGCGGCGGCCCTGGGACTGCGGTGCGGCGACTGCCGCGGCCCGATCGAGGCCCTCAGGCCGGAGCGACCCCGCAACGGCGCTCCCTGCCTCGGTTTCTGCCCCGCAGCGGGAGGACCGAGGCCCAGGGCGGTGCCGGGCCCCGAGAGGGCCCCTGCTCCCTCACGGGAGAGGCTTCGCGCAGCCCGCCTCGCCCCCAGGCCCTGAGGGGGCTGCGGCCTGGCAGGGTGAGGCCGTGTCGCACAGTTTATTTTTCACACCGGCTCTTCACACCAACCCGAGCGGGGCAGTCAGCGGCCCGGGGCAGCGGGAGGAGGAAGACAAGGGTAGGAAAGCAGGGCTGTTCCTCCGGGCCACAATAACGAGGGGTCGGGCTGCAGCCGGTGCACGCTGACAAGCGGATTCCGTTTGCTGCAGCCGGGACAGTCCAGCTGCAGATAACATCACACTGCCTCAGACGGACCTTTTTTAAAAGCCTTAAAAATAGCACATCCAGGGAGCATGCAATGTTTTTTTAAGAAGTCATGCACTGAATGATACATTTTTCCAATTAAACTCTATTTTGGCCTGCAGGCTAAATTAATATCGATGCAGAAAACCATAAATAAACAATAGGTTTCTAACATCTTGTTTAGCTACCAAGAAAAACTATTCACAAATTGCACTCAAAAGATCGTGTGCTGCAGCAAGAGGAGTGGTGTGGCTAAATACAACATCCAGCTGCCATGTTTCCAAATCAACTTCCTCAGCTTTACAACTGAGAGAAACCCCACAACTAAAGTTCATTAACTGGGCTGAGCGAAGTGCTAAAAAAGCTGAATGTTTCACTATTACATATATCTATATTTTACAGAAGATAAATGCAACATACTGAAAAGATGGTAGCAAAGTGCAATATGCATTTTCATTATTGGTCACTCTCAGGCACTCAAGACATTACAACACTGGCCCAACTACAAATGAAGGTCACTAATTTTTTTTTTTAAATACTAGTCAGACTCTGAACATTGTTTTTAGTTTTTCTGTTCCATTACAAGCTAAAAGGTAGCTTTTTAAACAACAGAAAATCAGTTCTCAGAGACATTTGGGGTGAGACACCCCCAGGAGAGTTAGCACCATTTTTCCAAAACCATGTTTGCTTGACCTACCCTTCCCTCTTTTCAAAGTTGATTTCCTTCTCTTCAAGACTGATAACAATTTTCAACCATAGGCATGCCTGCACTATATTTTTATGCTAGCATTTTTTCCCGATTTTGTTTCAAGTTGATAGCCAAGGTGGGGAGGGGCAGAGGGGTTATAGGAGTTACATTAACAAGGGTCAGAAAACTAGGAGCAGAGAGAGGGAGGTTTTGAACACTTGAAAGCTTCTTGGTTTCTTCCATTAAGTATGTATTTACTTCTAACAGTTGCCAAAAGAGTTGTGAGCAGGAACAGTTTAATCTGCATTCCAGGTTAATCCTGGAAGCCTGTCTCCTGTGCATACACAGAACCAAGGCTTCTGCTTGATCATACAGAAACCCTACTTTGTATCTGTAAATAAGCTGTATCATATGGTAGCCATATAATACAAGTTCCACAATGTCTGTAGGTCACTTTCATGTATCTCATTTCCCTAGTAAAGATATCACTTTATAGTCTGACAGTCTATAAAACATCCATAAACCACCCAACATCTCTACCGCCTGTCTTTCTGCCATCACTCCAGCAGCACCAGCTTGCTACTTGGAGTAAGAAAAAAAGAATTTCCGGTCCTCCAGCTGCCCACTCCCTCACCACATGGAGCACAGCACAGCTCATGAAAAACCAGTTCACAAACCCTTCTGTAGCGCAGAAGATTCAAGAGAGATCTGTAAAACGACTAAAGGACACACAGGCACAGCCAGAGGTCACAACATGTGGTTTGTATAGGCAGAATGGCTGCGAAGGAGCCCCCACACTGTGCCAGGCCCTGAGGTGAAGCACATGGGATGGTTCAGTGCCACACTTACAAGCCCTGACCACACTACGACAATATCCTGTTCCCACTCTCGTGCAAAACATGAAGCAGCTTTTTTTGGGAAGTTCCTGAAACACAGGGAAAAACTTCAGAGATAAAAAGCTGCTAGAACACAAGCTTCCCATTTCCCCCCTTTTGCTGACAGTGTTTGAAAGAGCTGTTCGTGATGTTAGCTGTGCCTTCCAACAAACAGAGCTCCACAAACGATCAACACTCGGAAGTATACCGAGCTGTTATCTTGCGTATTTACAAAACACGACACGAAACGGAGATTTCTGCAGAAACGGAGCGCTATGACGGTTACTCGCCTCCGCCGGGTACCGCTGAAAGCCCCCCCTCGCTCGGGGAAGCCCTGCGGTTAACCTCAGCTCTCGGGCGGGCAACAAGCGGGCCGGAGCCCGCTCCCGCCNGGCGGCCGGCTGCGGGCACGGGCACCCGCCTTCGGCAAAAGGCTCGCCCCCACCACGGCCGCCCCCGCGCGTGCGTTTGCGGGGTCCCCCTGCGAGGACAGCAGATGCTTCAGGCGCTGCAAGATGAAAAGTTTGTTCAAGCACGCCGAGCTGCAGCAGGTGGCCTGCGCCCAGACTGCGCCCCCCCTGGAAAAAATTAAGTAGTTCACTTTTACATTTCATAAACACACAACTTAAGTTGTGCTGTAAACACCGGGCCAGGGATCCGAAAGCTTCACAGAATGCTAGTATTCAAATACACCGACTCTTGGCTTTTGGGCACCCACGGTAGAGTCAGAGGTTACAGAAAGCTACAGGGAAGAAAAGTCTGTCTACTACTCCCGAGTTATTTTCTCAACCAAATGAAAAAAAAAAATTGGGGTGGAAGTCCACACTCCCTATTTCCTTCTAGATATTAAACACCAACAAATTATATTTTGCCATTAACCTAATACTTCCATTTCTCTGAAGCAATTCTCTTTCCACAATGTCATGAGATAAAAAAAAAAAATTATCCCTGCAGTCTCAGTTATTTACCTCTTTGAGAAAACCAGTAGCACCTGATCTCTACGCACACGACTGGCAATAAATAGCTGGCAAAAACCTAAATCCAGGTGTTCTCTATTGCAACTGGCAGATTACTGTTCTAGCTAGAAGTAACAAGCAGGAATTAAATGACCCCATCTTAAAATAGGTATCTACATTTTCTACATAGCGCAATGGTGAGAGGAGAGAGCAGTTATTATTCCCCCTTTACGAAGGTATACAGAGAGGGCTGTATGCTCCCCCAGCTTACAACTACTCTAAAAGACTTCAGCCACATAGCACAATACAAGCTTAGTTTCAGTACAGTTTAAGGCAGTACAGAGGAACGCAGAATTTGAAAAGATCATTATGTATGAGTGTTATTCGAGAAATACAGACCAGCACAGTCTTCAGCCACATGCGTATCTTACATATCCAGCTTTGACATCCAAACAACGCTCCCCATTTCCACATGGACTAGATGGCTCTGAGCAGCTAACTAGCAGCCTGCTACACTGCATCACAGTATTTGTATAAAGCATACAGGACAATTCCTATTGAACTTACAATTGATTTTCTCTTTTAATGAAAAAAAAATGTCAAGTATACCTTCAGCAGGCTCGTGGCAGTCCTTCATTGGCCAAAAATCTATGCAGCTGGAAGCATCACCCGAGGACAGCCAGTGACAGCTATCTAATATACAAGGCAGTTACAACACTGCGAGCCAATTAGAAGAGATGGTGACCAAACGCACAACTATGCTTCACCCTTTTTGTTCACAAGTAACAACACTCTGACATTTCAAAACTGGATTTCAGGTGGAATGGGAGAGATTTCTCCCCACACACCTTGTAGTGCTGATTTTTTTTTTGTTTTGACCAAGCATTTGTTACAGTGCTCTTAAATGGTAAAAAGCTGCAGCTTATGGGTAATGACAGCATCCAAACTTGCAACTGCACTGAGTTTCCACTATAATGACCAAAACTACTTTAGAGCAGATGGGATGCTTGGCCTGCTCCATCACATCCCTTATTACATTAGCACCTCAGCAGGGGACAGACTGCTCCCTCCCCCAGGTAATTCCCATATTCCTGAAGTACAGATCAAGCCTGGCAGATTTTTCCTCACTGTGGAAGAGGAGTCTTTAAAAAGCTACCTGAAACACAATGCTGGCCTGCTAGGTATGCTGTCACCTTTGTAAGGCAAGTACTAACTCAACTGTGCTCTTCAATTGGCAAGGAAACTAGAGATAAAGGAAGCTGCACTAGCAACTGATAAGGTGTCTCTCTTCCTCCCGGGCTGCTCCTGAGCTCCTGGATGATGACAAAGTCGATGCCCTGGGAACAGTCATCCTACAAAAGAGATCCCTCACAAGTTCAAAACTTCTCACACAACTTCCCACAGAGAATAGAGTAAGTTCCTTCCCATGAAGAGCTTAGCAAGCACAAGGAGCAATTGGGGAAGAGAGGTATTAGCAAAATTACATACATTGTTTCATACCTTCTCAGTTCAGTTTCTCAGGACTTTTTGTTATGTCAACTTCTTAAATGAAGACTTCCTGTCTCCTCAAGACTGCCTATGGTTTTCTCCTTAACCAAAAGTACCATCCTTTTTGTTTTCCCACAGTCTAATATCCCAGGAGTTAATCCAACAAAAGTGACAAATAGCCCACTAAGCCCCCAAAAATTTCAAGCATCCCACATAACAAGTTCAGCAGGTTCCCCATACCACCTCCACAGGTCCTTCCATTTAGGGCTTGATTCCAAACCAACTGAAATCACAAGGACCAGGCCTTGTGATACACGGCCCTAGCACTTACTCCATTTCTTCTGAGCGACAGCTAAGTTTATTACTGGCACCATCCACTCTGTATCCTATTTCCTATCACTGCCTAAAGGGAAAAAGTTCCAGTTGTCTTGAAGTAGACTGCTACCTCAAAGACAAGCAAAGCCATTAAGGATTCAGAACTAAAAAAAGAATCTGCCCTCAGCAATACACACCTTTAGAAGTTATTTTATAAGAGTTCATTTTGCTATTAGACTTCCTGGCTACAGATCAATCTACCAAAGAGATTCAGAAAAAAAAACATGTGTAATCATGCTTTATATGAGAACGAGCTACACAGACAAAGCTGTACAATTACAGATACTAGAGAGATTCCTTAAGCTGAAAGATAATAATATTCCTTAGCACAGATAAGGAAAATAACTCATCCAAACAGAAGATGTTGGTATGAAGTAAATTGGTGAGAAAACAAGTTCCCATCTATTCTAACAATCATCAACACATCTGATACAAGGGAAGATCTGACAGGGCTCAGGCGCTCAGGAGCTTCACACAACACTTCTTTGGCTGGAGAGAGGACAAATTCCCACACCGATTTGCATTCATTGTATTTTCTTCATCATCTACTGAAAAATCATGATAGTTATTCATCGTGCATGCAAAACAATGATGTATCCCTTGCAGCAGTGTTTATGTGTGGCTCGATTCCAGCACGGTTATGTGTTTTCAAAGCCACGATGACCTAATGATCAGGAAACAAGTACTAGCTATACAAGGGTTTTTATTGTAAGAATTGTACCAATAACGTCTTGGATAGCTTTCTACAGAACCTATGAGTTGTATCATATGCATATAAAAACCTATCAGACAACCTAAGATTACTTGGGGAGATACAGGTTATCAGCAGAACGTCATCGCACCAAAACGTGGATTGCATGAGAATCCCAGAGCATACACTGAGATTCACATACACAGTATTATCAACTAAATAATTAAAAAAAAAACCACCTTGCTACACTGTCACTCTGTTCTTTCATTATGTGAACCATTCTTGAAAGCATGGCCATTCAGTGTACTTCTATTATTTCTGAATATATAAACATATTAGATGTTTATCACATTTCAGAAGAACTAATCGCTCTATTTTAAACACGGGAGAAACCTAATGTCTGAAAATAAGCCCTATCAATGAGATGCCATTGTTGCCAAGCAAGGAAATTTCCTGTGTTAAGTCTAACATGAGGCACAGATTTAAGGCTGGTCTGCATTAACGGTATTCTTTAAATCTGAAGGATAAATCACTAATTCTTTACACCTCCAGTCCAAGCAGCCACCTCCCACCTTCCCCTCTGAGAGAACATTGAAATTATTTCCTTGAAAAATAGGCCAGATCCTCAAGTGGTGCTTCCTGGTATTGCTTAAAACTATTTCCATCTCACAACATTAAGCAACATTTTAAATCTTCCTGTTATGACGCAACATAAAGGAAAGATGGCATCCATTATTCATGTTTTCTGAGCACAACCCAGTGTTAAAAAACCCTTTGTAGCTTACTGTATACCAGGGACTTCAAACTATTTACATGAGGGGGTGCGTGCTTCTAAGAAGTGCAGAAAGAGGATGTTAAAATACACGGCATTTGCATAAATTGCCTGTTTACATTCGCAGGTCTAGAGGGTAACTGAAAATACTGAGTTTCCAAGATGGCAAGTCTACTGAGGACAGTTGTTCCTACACATTGTTCTGGTAGTATCCGATGTTGTTACTACAGCAACAGCACATACAGCCTTGCGCAGCCTCTGGACAGCCAGTGGGTCTACCCTGATACGCTCTCCTCTTCCTTGGAGGTGTGATAGAGCAGCGAGTCTGCTTCTTCACCGCTGTCACCTGGAATCTGTGATACAACCCAGGAAAACCAAGTCTTGATAAATTTGTAATATTTGAAAGAGAAGGAAAAACAAAAACAAACTTGCACCCTTTAGGATGTTTGTCTTCATGCCTCTTGAACCTGCATAAAAGCAATCTCTACTAAGCAGTCTGAAAGTGTTTCTATCACCTTAAAACTCTCTATTCCTTTCCAGTCACATAAGCATATTAGCAAAAACTTCCCAATTCCTAGTTTGGGTTTGCTGTCATGAGTAACAGTATAGTTAAAAGGAGCACAAGGGAAGGATTAGCAATTTTAAATAAAACAGACAACCCTTCTCCAGGCTGAAAGGCTTATGAATGATGCTCACTTACAGCTAGTTTTATATTAGGTATTTTAACATTTATGATGTATACATACCCTTTGTCATTTCATTCAGCTAGGATACCATGAATCCCACTTATTTATAACAGCTAGATCTGGGCTGCTAAATATGAAAAAATAGCAAAACAAGGGCAGCTGCCTTCTCAGAGTGGAACTAAAATACCTAACGCTATCTTTAAAACCAAGCGCTATCAACTGACTTCTGAAGTAGAATTTCTCATGACAGCCACTTTAAAGTAAAACATCTGTAAAATCTTATTACATGCATTAGGAAAGTTGTCTGATGAGCTGGAAAAGGAGAAATATTGACAATAAAGAGTACACAGAATTTGCATGTCATCCAAACACACGAAGTAAAACAAATTAATTAAAATCATGAAGGCTTTGGGATGAAGCTATCTATCAGGTGGCAGCATTTTAAAAGACAAGAAAGATAAAGAGAACGTAGGAAACACCATCAGGGGTTTGGGGCTTGAAATATTAAATGACTACTGATGGAGAAATCAAAGAGAAAAAGGCAAGGAGGAAGACAGCTGCTGGACTGGGTGACAAACCGTCAGACGTGTAGAGTGCATCTGTGAGTCATCAGCACATAACAGAAGTTGAAGCCATGTGAACGCCTGAAATAGGGTATGGGGAGACAAGAGCAAGGCAAGGTCAAATTGTGGGAAGAGGAGGAAACGCTGGTCGGGGAGCGGGGGAACAGCATCATGAAAGAAAAAACAACAATTTGTTAGAATAAGCAGTGACTGTGCAGAGAGGTCACAGAGAACGAAACAGGGATCTTCAAACATTTCAGTGACATAAATAACATGCAAATAGACAGAAGCACCCAAAATGGACTCGGCACAGGAGAGGCCGAAGTGGAGGTTATACAACCTCACATTGTAAGAGGGACTAGGCTTGGCCAAGAGCTAGGGCAAACAAAAAAATGGGGGGACGGGAGTTAAAGGTCCAAGAGAGTATAGTATTCCAGCATATATTACTGTATGGGATAAGTAGGTCATTAAGGAAAAAGCCCATGGCAACAGAAGCAAGAGCAAACGAGTTAATGGGGCAGCGTTTGGGCCCAAAGTCCTCTACAAGCACCTACAGTTATACTTGGTTTCATGCGCGTCCCACAGGCAACGGAGACAGGAGAGCAGGTTTTTGAAAGTAAAGAATAAATCCCTCTGGAAAGTCAGCATGGAAAACTGACACTGACACAAGGAGGGAAAAAACCTCACAGCATATGTGATGCCAGCTGCCTCTGGAAATATTCTTAAGCTTTATGAAAAAGGAGTGTATTCATCCAAATGAAAATACAAGCAAACTAGAGCAAAGCTTCTCAGAAGCTATCGATGACAGAATTTATAATAAAAGCAAAATTAATCTTAATTTGGCAAACTGCAATGCTGTCATGTAGTCTAAAACCTAGCACTACAGGGAAAAAAAATACAGGCCAGACATATGGAGATCCAACTGCTAGAGAATCTCAGTCTTCATAGCCTCCAGGGCAGACTTCTCATTTTCTGTATATTTTGCAAGTACAGCTAGATGGCTTATCAGCTTCCTGAGACTAACAGGATCAATATTTAGATGAGGAAGCTTAATAAGGATAATAAAATTACAACAGCCAAAATAATCTAATTTATGGAGTGCAGAGAGGCTAAACAACACAAATGCAACAAATAATAACTCTTGCAAGGGGAAACATTTACCAAGTGAGAGTCAATATTAGCAAAGAAACCACCTATATTTTTTTAAAGCAAAACCCTTGAATTCTCTTTATATTCCTAAAAATAACTGTTTCAGCACAAGTTTCCCCAGAGAAAATAAATTATAAAGAATGATTCAGGTGTGCAGAAGGCCACACTCCATCACATATAGCATATGTGAGAGACTGTGGCACCAGAATATGTAAATACACATTCAAACATTTAAGTTGAAAGCAAAACATATATAGGATATAAAGATGGAAAACAAAAAAACAAAACAAAACAAAAGCAGATAAGCATACCAGCCCTCATACTCTCGCCACCTCCAGTGAAATACCAGCTGTCCAGGCTTGCTGGCTCCAGCCACCAACTGGTGGAATGGTCTGTGTCCTCCTCAGGTCTCCCCCTCACCACCAAGGACATCTGAAGTCATTGACCAATTTGAACCATACCTGACACAGGACAGAGGTCTCAAAAGCATTAGTTTCTTACATTTTAGTGAAAACCAGCTACCAAGAGAGAAAAGCTGCCCTGCCAATGCTCCCACTACACAAAATACTTTGACCTGTCCCATCAGACACGAGATTGACACCAGATGAGCCCAAGTCCTTGGAACTGACCCAACCTGGGGAAGAAAA
The DNA here is from genome assembly GCA_013401315.1 of Balaeniceps rex. Lineage (NCBI taxonomy): Eukaryota > Metazoa > Chordata > Aves > Pelecaniformes > Balaenicipitidae > Balaeniceps > Balaeniceps rex. The sequence continues at coordinate 17,830 of VYZW01000282.1, forward strand.
AACAACTGCAACCCAAGACCTAAGTCCATGTGAGACCTCTCTTCCAGAGCTGCTTGTATTTTAAGCATATCCCATATTCTAGTCCCCAAACAGAGCATTTCTCAGAAAAAAAAAAAAGCAGCTAGCTTGACCTCCTACCAAAAATGAGTAATGACTTCAGCTGCAATGGGCAGGAGTGCTTGCTTCCTCCATGGCAAGGGCTGTCTTGCTGCTTTTTTCCCCCCTCCTCCTTCGCCCCATCAGTCTGCCTCTCACAAGCCATCTGAAACTTTTTAATTTCAAGAGGTCACGAACTCCTGAAATCTCCCCATTGTTTTGGGGAAACCAGTTTCACAGTGGTAACAGAAAAACTACAAAGCTCTTCTATTCCCCCCCCATCAATGCAAAAGGTAAATGTTGCAGAGCTCCACGTTTAGGAATATCCATAGGGTACCCACAAACAACAAATGTTGCTTGTTATTAACCAACAACATCAATTAGATTTCCAGGGATATATGATCATAAAAGAAAACTTAAAAGGAAGAAAAAGCCAGCCTTAAATCCAAATACTGTTGTGGCAGCAATAATTGTTAGAAGCAGTTTTAGATGCATTAAAGCAATTTGTGTTTGTTGTGCTTCTTGATTAATTTATGTCAAAAGGGGTGTGTAATGTCATATGGAAGCTTTTAACTATAAATAAATCGCCACAAATATTTTGTCCCTTGCATCATTTGATTTAAACTACCCACTGGCAAACTGTATCTAATCCAGTCGTGAGGATTTCTTGCTGCTTAAGGAAACCTTCCCATTTATGCACCTAAAACATACGCAGGATCAAATCAAACCTCTGCAGTTTCAGAGCAGACTAACCCAACTAACAACATACACTGCTGTCTGCAGATGGAGAAATCATTCACATGTGAATCCATTTCAAAAGGTGCAACACCACAAGTGGCTTTTCTGAGCAAGGCAGAAATAGCAGGTCTAAGTCACTCTTAGGTATCGCTGAACAGCTACGTGCCAACCCCGCAACAGGCCCGTGGCTGTTGTAACTCTAGTTCAGAGGAGAACAGCTGCCAGGGAGCCTGGATCGTGCAGCTCTCCCGGCAGCCCAGCGATTCCCAGTGCCAAGGCACAACACACACGAAGCCAGCTCCTGAACCATGACACAGACAAAGACTTGACACTATGCAGAAAGAGAAGAAAATTCACATTTGGAAAAATAATTACTTGGCAACAAGTTAGGTGGTCAACTTTAGAGTGAAAAAGGGAAAAGAGAACTTAAAACCCCATTCTGATTTACCCTTTCCTACTTGTGCATGGCCTGTAAACAAGAGAGTAACATACTGAATCATCTGGAAACTAATGCCACAGAGTCATTTCAGATATCTAAGTAACCAGCCGCGATGAAATTATACAACACATACAAATTTAAAGCTGTAACAGGCACATTATTTCCACAAGGGCACTCATGACAAATCTGTCCCATTTTATTAATAAAACATTACAAAACATCCCTTTTATCCATCACATGGATAAAAGTCAGTTGCAATTAGGAGACTCATCGTCTGCCTTCAGGACCTACCATGGCAGCTACACGCTTAAAGACTTCAGGATTAATTCCGGGGCATTGCTTCAGATCCTTAAATGTTGCAGACGCCAACATCCAGGAGAGCCCGCCATTCACCAGCTTCACAAATGAGAGATGACTTTGTTTGACATAATCAAAACACAACCTCAAAGGCACTTAGAACTGCGCTGCATGGGTAAGTTTAACACATTTCATGCAAAACCACAAGTACTGCTTCTCCTTGCATGGACACAAATTCACAGCCCCCCCCACATTACAGTGATTTTACTTAAAACAGCTACACTGCACAGAGCACCACCCGACAGCTACAAGGTCAGTACTTCACCTGGTAACACGTTAAGTACATCTGGAGATTAGCATTCATAATTAGCATGCAATTACAATATTTAGGGACAGGTTTTGGCAGGCACCCAAGAACAAGCGTGGTTATTAACCAATCTGGCCCCACGTGGTATCTTGTTGGGGTCAGCCAGGCCAGCGCTCCCCTTGAAACCACCCCTCTGCACAACCAAATCATACCCGAAATAAATCCACCACCTCCGAAAATAACGATCTGTGTGAAGCAGCCTGGGACTCTTTCCCATGTCCCTACTTTGAGCGTCTAATAAAAATTGAGTAAAAACAGGAATCAAATTACTTAATTTTAGCCACTGGAGAGCCCAACTAGACAGACTAGTGAGTTTGGAGTTCATTATTCTCTTTTATTCCCTTATACAATTTAATTACTTAACCTCTTACACCCTCAGAGACCGCAAGTCAAGTGCTATGTCTGTGACAAAAGGTTAACAGACTAATTATTTGACTTAAAATGAGAAAAAAAGGCTTCTGGGGAAAACCAGAGCAGACCCAAGGAACCCAGCACTTCTCAGTCCCGTGGCTGGTGCTTCCTCAGTTGTATGGTGAGAATTTTTACCCTTTCTACTACATTTGCCTTGTGACTCTTCCCAAGGACCTGCCCCACCCAGGGTGTGGGGATGCAAGCTTACACTATATTCAGTAAATTTAAAACAAAACAAAACAAAAACAACAACAAAAAAAACACACCACAAAAAAACCCAAATCAAACCCAAAACAAAACCACCCAAAACAACAACCACAACCATACAGAGCAAGAAGGTGAGACTACTCCGCCAGGTCATTTCCTTCAGAAGAAAGCTGAAACACTCCCCAAATATATGATGTTTTGCAACATTTAAAGTCTAACGTTTACATTCATCTCAAAGAAAAATCTGTGGACATTACATGCGCAGTTTAAGCCCCAAGGAAAGCATGCAACTTCAGTGAGCAATTTAGTACACATCCGTAGTGCTTCATCAGCAATTAGGTATCATCCACGAGTTAGATTTACAAATCTCTTACTCATACGAGCAGAAGGAATACTGATGCAATCAAATTGAGAACAATGCTGGTGTAACCAAGATGATTTTTTTAAACTAGATGGATGATACATTAAAAAAAAACTGAAGTGCTAAAAGCACATAATTCAGCAACATCCTACTACTGGTAAGGGTTATAACTAAGTACTTTTTCATAACAAAATGTCCTATATCACCTGACTAAAGTAGACCCTTCCTTCAAATGACCTCAAAAAAGTTCTGAAACAAAATCCTCCCAGAAACACTCTCAGCTTTGGGCCTCATCCTGCATAACTATCCCTACACGAATGCTCTCATTAGATGATGTGCCAATTTAAAAGGACCAGCACCTTATGTAAATGGATGTTATTGCTTTTAATTGCAGCCATAATTACGGGAATGCCTTGCAACTGAGTAAGGCCACATTAAGCAAACTTACTGGAAACTCTGCAAACTGCTCCGCAACACATTGGACAAGCACCAGGAGTCCCACAACCGGTATTTATGCAGTCCCATCTTCAGCTCTCTGCAGAGCACTACAAAATCAGTTGACCCTATATGGGATCGCTCTGAGTTGTACTTGGTTTAGTATGTTTTTGCCTTATGTTAACTAGTTTCTCTTCTACATTTAGCAATATAAAATGTTTAATTCAGAATTAATGGTTTTAAAGATTTAAAAATCTTAAAGAGTGTTCAAGTTTCTTCAACATTAACATTTTTTTTTCCTCCCCACACTCCAAAGAGCTACACGAGCCCAACAGGACCTGCTACAGAGTCAATACTGAGCCAAGGCTACAAGGTGTTGAGAACGAGGAGCAAGAGCAGTATCGATTTCAGCAGCTCCCCTGGCACAGCCGACAAATCGCTGCTCATTGAAGACGCTGGCACAAGCATCGCACGAGTGACCCGAGGAACGATGCGGGGTTTTCAGTTCAACCACGGCTAAGCAGTGGCCCATCACTGCATTTCAACAGCTAAATCGGGGTCCCCACCTTAGTCTGGGTGGTTTGGAAACCACCAGCCTTACTGAAATCCATTTCCATGCCCTGGGTTAGAGTCGGACATGGAAGAAGTAGGCAGCTGCCTACTATAACGCCAGCAGAAGCAAAGCAATGGCTGTAAACAAGAGCAATCCTCTGAGTCACCGGGCAGGAGCCACAGCCACTCTACACCCAGTGACACCCAATTTTCTATGGCACCAGGCAGCCCAGGGTGCCAGGCCAAAGCTCCCCGGTCCCGTTAACAGACCTGCGTACAACACCACTCTGCTTCTGCCTCCGTCTCTGCTCCTCCGTCCTGCCCCACGGCTACAGGAGAGCTGGGGAAGGCACCAGGTTTATCTTCCAGCCTATGTAATACGATTTTCCTGGAAAGGGGGAAAAACACCCAAACATAACCAAGACTGAGCCTGCATTCAAAAGTTTTGGTGCACCTGCATCACAGCTGTCATCCTGCATTACACAAAGCGCCTAACAAACACGCCAGACCCCTCAATCCTCAGGGAGAGTCAGCCCTTTCCAAGGAAGGCTCCAATATGCCAGCAGCCAAATCTCACAGGGCAAGATAAAAAAAAAAAAAAAAATATGCAGATTACGTGTTTTTATGGTGTTGCTACTAGGAATAGGGGAAGAACAACTAACCGGTTGGATCAGGATTTGCCAAAACACTGATTTTACAGCCTTCCTCAGCCAATGGAAAGCATCAACGCTTGGAGGAGCAAAACGTAAATACACCTTCCCACAGACAGTTAAAAAAAAAAAAAATCCCTCACAGCAAAGCAATTTCCAAAAATAACTCGGAAAGCAAACAGCCACTGGTACACTATGATTCCCTCTTTCCACACCACATCTCCCAAACCTTCCTCTGCCTTGGGCTGCTCCCAGCAGAAGCCGCGATTCCCACTGCCCACCTCCCGAGCCTTGGGGACGCCGGTCACCCTTACTCCTTGGTGGAGCTGGAAGGGAAAATTCAGACCAGGGTGTCCCAAAAAACACGACCTTCCCCCTCGAGCCGCACCCCGACACGCGTGGGACTCTCTGGGGCTGGGGGCTGCCCCGCGGGCACCCCCAGCTTTGCAGCCGGGGGTGGGAAGGGAAGCAGCGCCCCGGCGGGCGCCCAGCCCCAGCCGAGCAGTCCCCACTCCGGGCGGGGCGGCCGCGGGAGGCCCCGGCACCCGGGGCTCCTACCTCGGCAGCGCCGGCCCTGCGGGCAGCCGCGGCGGCGGCGGCAGCCCCACATCTGCGGCGGCACCTCGGCTCCAGCGGAAGACG
>VYZW01000282.1:23080-37417 GCA_013401315.1 Balaeniceps rex
GAGCTCGGCAGCTCGCCCGGCCCGGCCCCTCCGCAGGGCTGCGCGGGCACCGGCTCCGGCGGTGAAGCAGCTGCGGGTGCATGGCCTGCCGCCCTTCCCTCGGTAGCGCAGCTTGCTTGCTCCCTCCTGGGACTTCAGCCGTTCGTTCACTTTCTGCTCAGGGTTTTATGTGTTTTAAAAGCAGCCAAATTTAAAAAAAAAATCTCAAATAAACGGGGGGGGGGGAGCAACTGTAGCCATTTTGCAGACCTAGATGTGAATATAGCCAGCCTGGTAGAAGATAGGGATCAACAACCTCCAGACAAAAGGGTGTTCTATCAGCAACAAGCGCTTAGCCAAGCCCAGGAGCAGCTGTGCAGCTTCTCCGTGGAGTGGACAAGCAGGAGCTGCAGGTGACCCCAGCACAGACCCAGTGGGTCCAAGCAGCAACACACCCCACCAATGTCCCCAGGCAAAGTAAAGAAACAAGTCAGGGCTGGGATCCACCTTTCAGTGAGCCGAGGGGGTCCCAGGTGAAGCAAGTCTGGGTAGTTACAGCCTGTAAGCGCACTCAGGGCACAGCCACCCGCTTGCTTTGGGCTGGAGCTTTTTCCCTGCCCTGGACACACAGGATCCCTCAGGACAATTTGGCAGCTCAATCTTGGTGTCAACAATCCTCTAGTTCCTTATACTGTCCTCGTGGTGATATTTAAGTGTGTATGTTATTTTGTTCAGGTAGGGACTGATTGTTTTTGTGGCTTGGCTGCATTAACAGCTTTGTGATTTTATTAGGCTGTCTACTTGAGGTAGGCATGAAATAAATGGGTGTGGATAGAAGCTTTGGAGTCGTTACCTCATCATACTGTAAGCATGTCCTGTACTTGGGGTAAGGAGCTGGAGAGGCAGCACTGTGTGCAGGACAGGGTTGTTTTCTGTCCTTCAGTGCGTTTGCCCTGCAGAGATAGGCAAAGAAGTTTTGGGAGGGGGAAACACCACAACTAATGAAAGAGGGGGCGAACAGCAAATGTAGGAAGCTTGAGGAAGCGTCAGCCTAAAACTGCTTAATAGCAAAAAATCAGAATAATTTCCCTTTAAGATGAAAATGGTTGACGTAAGCAACTGAATTAAGAATTTTTTTAGTTTTTGCTTAAAATTTACATGCAAATGTTCTTTGCCTTGGCAGGATGTCTTTTCATCTACCTACACATGTTCGTTCTGCTTCCCAGGCTCTCTCCAAGTGATATCAACTCTAAGTTTGCTTTTGGGCAGCTGGTTTCAGACCCCCACTGGTAACATAAGTATTGTAACTATGCTGACTTTGCGTGGGGATCATTTGATGCTTTAAACCTTTAGTTAACAAAGTAGAGCATCTTCAGTGTTAATCACTTACAGAAATTAAGCCACATGAAAGAAAGGTTGTTTTGGTTTTTTTGTAAGCAGGGAGTATTGCATGTTTATCTCCAGATGATAATGTCTCCTGTAATGAGGAAACTTGGCTGCTGAGGTCAGTACGATGCTTGGTATCGCTTCCTTGAATTGCGTGTATGGTGACTCACAGCCAGGGTTAAGTTACTTCGGGCTAAGAGACCGAACCCCTACCACTCCTCCAGTCCTAGGCTGTATCAAAAGAGAGCGGTAACCCATGCAGAAGCACCTCTGGAAATCTGATTTTTTAGGAACTGAGGGCAAGTAGGGGAGAAAAAAGTTTCACTGTTGACATGATGCTAAGGAACAACCTCCTTTTCTTTTGGGGAACCATCAAAGTAAGATCCAGCTCCTTGTTCATCCCCTAGAGAGCTGAACAGCTTCTCGAGGTGCCGTAGTGCAAGTGTTTGGCTCTATGGAGCACGAAGTTGTCTGTGTCCACCTTCTGGACAATACGTAATCCTTTTTAACTCCTTGTGATTTCATCTGAAGTATTAATAATTCATTTGCTTTATCTTCTTAAGAAGCTCAAGTGACTTTACGTAACGGTGGCCTTTTCTGTGTTAGCAAGCTTTGTTGCCCACTTAACAACGTGAAGAAGGGGGATGCCCACAGCCACCATGTCACCAGTGCTGTTCTGGAGCAGAGCATTTATCACTGGCACAGATGGTATAGCTCAAAACTCAATTTAGTTAACTCTGGTTTTGGTATATGACTCCTTCCAGCTTGGAGCAAGGGCCGCTTGCTGGAGTTGATTGATAGTTTCTCTATAAGAAACATCCTGTGGTTGTGAGCCCTTGGGATAGGGGAGAGGCCCTCAGTCTTGTCTGCTCTCCCCTTGAAACATCTTATAGTCACGGTTTCTGGGCTTAGTGAAACCTTATCCCTGTGTTCTCTTGGGTGTGTGTGGGGGGAAGTTTAAAAAAGAGTTTTTTGCAGCTGGCGTGAAGCAGCATGAGCAGCAGGTAGCGAGGCAGGGCCAGAAATGGAGCTCAGGGGGCTAGGCACTGCAGCAGTTCACCCTCCCATCCTTGGCCTTAAAAATGAAGAAAACCCAACAAAAACACACAGCTGCAAGGATTCTTTACTGCTTAGTGTTGGTAAAAGGGTTCAAAGTGACCTCCTTCTCCTCCCAGCCAGTGAGAAGTAGCTCAGTAACAGCCAGAAATTTCGACTCCTCTTTTGGCAGAAGAAAAGGTCCTGAGTACCAGTTGCAGCCTGTAAGCCAGCATGGCTTGATGGACAGAGCCTCGCTGCAGATCAAACAGGGCTCTCATGTTTTCTTTTGGTGGTTTTTGTCCTCTGCTTAACCATGTTTATTCTCCTCCACAGCTTTTCTTCAAGGTGGGAAGACAAACCTTAGCCCTTGGCCCCTGCGACGCTCCTCCCATTGTCTGCTTGAGATCGGGCTTGTCCCTTCTTGTCCCAGATGCTTTGGCATCGTGCAGCCAGCTGTGCTCCCAGAAAAGCTGTACTGCAGGATACTAAGTTTGCAGAAGACTTAAGTGTTCTTAAAAGCAAAACGCATTAAATCACTGATAAACCAGTACAGCTATTAATAGCAAGAATTGCTAGAAATCTTGGGTTTCGCTCAAGTTCTGTGCAGCCAACCATTGAACAGGTTGTTGCATTTTTGTCCAAGCCTGGGAGGTGTAGTTAATTAGGCAAGCGGAACTAGGAACAGATTCACAGAAAAAAATCTGATACTTTATTTGCATTTAGGAGGACTCACCAGGAGGGAAGAGTTCAAGATAAGTACTCACAAAGTTTGTGCCTGGAATGTTTGGTCCCAGCTTGTGCTCAGATAGACTGAGCAAGCAGGGTCATCCATTCAGAAAATGTTTGACTTAGTCCTCTGCCCTTCTCAAAAAGCTAAATTGGAAACGTTTCTACACTTCTGGACCTTGGAAGATCTTTTGCCCTAAATGTGCTTTTGTGGCTTCCAAGATATACTGCCCAGCAAGTGTTTCCATGCCAAGTACAGAAAAGGCCACAAAAATACAGCTTGCCTTCAGGTGCTTGGCAAGGGAAAGCATCTGCTCAGGCTTATCAGAACAACTTTGCTGTGACAAGCCTCAACTGTCTGGGGGCACTCATGCCATTAACTGTTATTTTCACAGCTTAATTTTCTCCTATTTTAGTGTGAGCCAATAATTTTTATCCCTGGATGACAATAACTTAGAGGTAAAATCAATGAGATTTTTGTAACTATTTTACCTGGGTTGTGGTCTGGAAGGTTTAAGCTGTTGGGTCCTTTGTTAAATCCCTTGGGAATTGGGCAAGTGCAGGACTGTACTGCGTTTGGTTGAGCCAGGCAGCGCAACTATTTTTCTTAAACGTATTTTGCAATCTTCACCCAGATAAATTGTAAGCGTGCAGGAGAAGAATAAAAGGCTGAAACACATCAGCTGGTGAACTGGCAAGCAAAAGTTAATACGATTATTCATGTAATCATGCTGTAGCTAATTTTTCCTTTCTCTGAGCCATTTTATCTGTCCAGACTATAAGATCTTCGAAAACGAGGTGGACCCTTGTCCTGAAGCATAGGAACATGTTAAGGTACCCTGAGACTGCACAGATGTTTGAGAAGCCTTATCTTAGTGAGGGGGAATTCTCATCTCAAGTCTGGTCAGACCCTAAGAGCTTGCCTGGTCTTTCTCAGGGTCTTTGGAATGGGGAATCTCGTTATGTGCATTGCTGGAGTGTTTGTCCAGCTATTTTTGTGCTGCTTTTTTTCTGTATGTGCAGCTGTAGTCAAGTGCTGCTTCTCAATCCCAGACAACTGACATTTTTCTACAACCTTTGACTAAGAAAAAAACTGTATCTTTCATCACAGCCCCCCTTCCCAGCAGACAGCACGTAAGAAGATTATATAAATATTATATTAAGGACATTTTTGGCAAATTGCTTGCATTGGTGTTGTACTTCTTTCCACTAGTGTCTGTGTAGTAGAAGGAATAAATGGCATGCTCAGACCACGACAGAAACACATACTCTGATGTATATTCCTTCTGTTTCGCTTGGGGGTTACTCATCAATTAACTGCCTTGTTATTTTAACTCTTACATCAATTTATCTAGCAAGAACCCAGACTGAGGCATTCTAAAGATGAGATCCCTCTGTGTTATTGGTAGGTATTTCTAGATAAACCTGCATGTGTAGAAATAGTTTCTTCTTGCTTAGAAAACAAAGGTAAGGCTTACTTTGATAGCTAACAGAAAACTAGCACTCGTATTATGCCTTCTAGCCATAACTGAAGAGGAAAAGGTTTCATGACCCTTCTGACCAACATCCTCAAGTGTAGCTGCTAGTACATTTTGGCGGTGGTTCTTCTTGGGCTCACCTGGTTTCATACACTGGTGGGGAGAATGCAGATTTTCAAATAAATTCAATTTGAATGTAATTACTAATTCAACAAATTCTATAAGCAGATTGTCAGAGTAAACTGAACAAGTGTTAGTACATGAAATAAAAAGCAGCATAGGTATTTTTCAATGTGATTAAATGCAGCATGGATTTTTGACAGAAAATCTGTCCATCTATCTAATTTTGATAAGGTGGCAGAGGTGCAGGGAGAAAGGGGTACCTTGTTTTAGGGAGGCTTTTCTGTTCTAGGCCAGTGAATATAAAGAGTAACTTGTGCCCAAGAGCTGGTTTATGCAGCTGGGGAGAGCCGGCTGGTTTCAGATGACCATATTCAAAGGTCACCACCTCCACTGTTTTATAAAAGGAGAATAAGATTAAATACAGACCACCTCTTTTCCCGGCTGCCTTGAAGGCAAGGAAACAAGCACATGCCTCTCTGGCACTGTGTGTATTCTGCTGATGCTTTGCACAACACACACTCCTCGGAGTATGTAGGATATTTGTGTTCAGACATCCACTGTAGGTCTGCATCATGCACTGTGATTGTATATAATATATTCTGGCAAAAGTCAGTCTTCCAACGATGCTGCACCTGCTGTGCTGGATGCTGCAAGTTATCCGTGTCCTCCTACTCTCTTTACAGATTTGTTGTTATGGTGAGAAAAGCCGGGCCTCAAATATTGAACTGCCTGTTATCTCAGCTGATACCTGCTGTGTGCAGGTATCTGTTGGTGTGTATTAAAACAAATAAGATAGTAAAGAATATATGCTTTGTGCTGAGGGCAGGTTCAGTCTCAAAGTTTTTTTTCCCCCCTCTTCAATTCCAGCTTGGTTTGTTTTTGCCAAACTAACCCCGAACTCTGCCCAACAGCACAGAGGATTACAGCTGTTTATGTCATAATTGGGAATTATGACCAGTAATCTGTGAAATCAGATTTTTCCTCCTGAGAAGAGTTACAATCAAATGCAGGACAGTTCATGCAAACTGTTTTGTGTTTGCTTTAAGTCTGCATCAGCAGATTAGAGCAGGGTTTGGAGTACTGTATGGTTTTATGCTTAACGTGTCATTGGAGGAAAATTAGTTTGCAAGGTGTTTCACACAGTGCAAGCAAATGGCTTCACTCAAGTTGGCTCACAAGGCCTTACTCTGACCCTCCGTGGGCTGTTGATAACACTCCTGCTGACTTACTAATGCCAGCACAGGACACTGATTAGCCTGTTTTTAAAAGCCCAGGGTGGAAAATAACTAGGAAAGGAGTTACTGCCAAATCAGAGCAGCAGAGATGCTGCAAATAGCATGTGTTCTGCCTCTGACGGGCCTGACTGCAGTGAAAAACACAAAACACATGTTCCCCTAACAGAAAATGTGGAAGCCCTTGCAACCTGCATACCAGCACTGCCTGTATAAGACTTGAAACACTCGTAAGAAAGGATCTGCTCCTGCACCCGCATTTTTGTGGTGAAAGTCCTGCTCTGGTGCCCAGCCCCATTGCTGGCAGATTTAAAAAATTATGGAGCAAAGTAGGACAGGCTTAAAAACACAGAGGCATTTTTGTTTATATAACCTGAAGCAGGGTCTGCTATTTGTGGTGGATGTTTAAACACTTGCTGAGAGCCCTCAAACCATGCTTCAGGGTTTAGGTTTTTTTTTTTCCCAGGTAACTTCTGAAATTGCAATCTAGTGAATCAGAGGAATGAAGTCTGATATCCCTGCTAGTGCTCTGAGACAAGGTATGTCAAATCCAGGGCAACAGCAGAGTCTGTGGCCCCTGAAGACCATTTTAGATCTTTTCTAGATCTTTTTTTTTAGATCTTTTCAGATCTTTCATAGAAATACCTGAGCAAGAGAAAGGGTAAGAAGTGGGTGATTTTTAAGCACAAAACGCAAATACAAAGAGACTATAAGGAAGGGCCACTTTCATTTTAGGTAAGTGGGAGCTAGAAGATCTTGTGTTCAAGTCTGGTGCTGTGAGTGAACAAAAGATGACACTCAGATTGAGCTGGGTTTTAGGTCTTACATTCAAGCTCATGGAAATGATTTCTCTAGGGGTTGGTATTTCACTTTTGAAACAATAATCAGAAGTGAGCTTTGACATTGCACGTGAAAGACAAGTTGCAAGTATTATTTGACATGTTAATCAGCAGGAAAGCAATGAAGCTTTGTGCACATCCTTGACACTACTGGTATATATGGGGGTATGCTTTAGTCAAAGCCAAAAACCCCTCTGTGCTCCAGGTAGCATCTCGAGCTGCTTGCACAGTCAAGCATCTTTGGAGGCAGTTTTTGTGCCGCTGCCTCCTTTTGGTCTCATGTTTCTCTGAGATTTCTCTCTCCAAGTCCTCTTAGCTGCTGTGGTCTGGTGAGCTGCTCACCTGTAAACTTTGGATACAGCAGAGCAGTGCTTGATTGGTAGTTAGGTGGACTTTCTGTAACTGCAGCTAAACAGAGCAACCAAAACCCATTCCCAGACTCACACTCACACATCCCTATGCTTCAGCACTACCTGGAGCAGCCATCTCTGCTGATGTGCTGGTGGAGTCCTGCCTCCCCTCTGACTGACATGGCTTGTACTGAACTTGTGTTGGATTACAGTTGTTCTTGCACGCACTGAGAGTTTTGCAGTCACTTCCTGCAGCCTGACATCGCGTCAGTTGTAGGAACCCATTTTTGTTCACTTCTTATCCGCAGGGCTGTGCTAATTTACGTGCAGGTAGCAGGTGCTCGCTAGTCCAGAAATCTCAGCCAAAAGCATGTCTCTGTTCAGGTGCTGTTGACACCACCAGGCTGGCACCGTTTATCAGCATCTCCTCCAAAAGCAGAGCACCCGTCACTCCTCTGTCTTCCTTTAGCTGCAATGTGCTTGCACGTGTACAAAGCAACCTGGGCTCTTAGACAGTCATCAGCACTCCAGTGCCACAAGCCTCCACTGCAATATAAATGGAATAAAAGGCATTTTAAAGACCCACATGCCATCTATTTAACTTCAAGCCATGCAGTTACTGTGACCTGCTTTCGGGAAGGATTTATTTCTTCCAAAAGAGCTTTGTACTCGTACGTCGAGTCCAAAGGCCACAGGAGAAGCTCAGCACCCACTGAGGTGCTGAGGAGAAGCAGTCTGGAAGAACCTGCTTCCCATTCTTCTGATTTTGGTTTTATGACTTCTGTCCGAAGCTTTGGATGAAGTGATATGCAATGGCAAATGATAACTTGTGGGCTCCTAAAACAACTTCTGAGGTCTCGAAATGTGGTCACCCTCTTGGTCGTCTAACCATAGGCGTGGGCTGTTAATGCAAAGACAAAACTGAAAACAGTGTCTTAGTGTCTGACTAAACTGACTTTTAACAATGTGGGAAATTTCTCTGTCTTTACTGATTTTGACATTTTTAGTCAGGGAACAAGGCAGATGAGAACTTTTCTTATTAGCTAATTAATAGGTGTCTAATTTCCAACTTGTGTCTGAAAAGCCTGTGGATTGTTTGGGAGGGCTTTCTTCTGTCTCTTTTGTCCAAGACTGAATCTACACTTTGCCATTCAGTGAAATTACTTTATGCCCTAGTCATATCAAAGCATTTAAAGGCTTCTCACTATTAGCATCTTCATTCTAGATCATAAAATATCTTTCTAATTTCAGAGCAATCAGCAATTCAATTTTCTCTGTTTGGGATAGTTAACCATAGTAAGCACTTAAGATAAATTCTTTTTGGAGAAAGCATGTGGCTTAAACTACCTAGACAAAAAATACTCAGTTGTTGAAACGAAAAACTAGGCAATGTAAGGGCAGTTCTAAGTGACAGCCTGCCCTTATGTCTTTCAGCAGCACATTGAAAAAGCCTAGAAATCAGTTTTATGCGAACCCTGTAACACAGTGGACAAACAAGCTCTGAGCACAGCAAATTTCTCAGCCATCCTGAGCACAGAGAACAGGGGCTGGTATGACAGCACCATAAGCATACTCCACCCAAGAGACATGGAGCAGCCAGAAATGTGAACCACAAAAAGGCCCAGGGCTGCTGTCGGATTGCTGCTGGCACCTCTTGCTTTGGCTCCTCTCCAGCACGCTCCCACCAAGCGTGGGCTCGCTCCGGCGCTGCAGATGGATTTGCAGAGCGCTATGCATTTACAAGGCATAGCGTGGCTTTCAGACCTGAAAAAAAACAACCCAGCAGATGTTCAATGCTTCTGAGTTGTCTGTTGGCATGCTGTGCAGTGTCTTTCTAGTCTCTGTTCCTCAGAGTCTGGAGTAAGACAAGCTAGATTACATGAAATCCAGCGTCTTGGGTGTCTTTAGATATACTGTAAGGGGTAAGGACTGAGGAGTAGATACCATAAGTAGGATGAATAAAACAAATCCTCTTACACATTTAAAACTATTATTTGAAGGTGACAAACTGTGTTCATGCCCAAGCTTGCATTATGTCAACAACAAGAAACAGGGCTGGTCCAGGTTTCCAGCCTCGCTTTTATTTAAGACAAGCTGCAAGCCAGCACCTAGAGGCAGGGTTTCTTGCAGTGCTTCTGCAGCTTCTGACAGTGTTAGACCTTTCTGCAAGTCAAGAGGAAGCGTCTCTTTCCTGATGCCCCTCTCAATGCTCAGTTCCATTAATGGATTGAGATAACATACATTTCTGTGCCCAGCAGAAGCCCCAAACCAGCCTGTAACGATGCACCAGATATTCAGAAGCTGAACACTTGAAGGATATGAAATGACTAAAAGCTCCAAGCACACAGCTGTGATACCTTCCAGGCATGAAGAGGACTTGAAATTCATAGGCACTTTCTTTGTGTGAATAGCAAGGTGAACTTTGCTTTCAATTTCAGCATTTAATACACGGCAAATATCAGATTCTCTGTAGCTTGGGAGGAGCGCATTTGAGTGTTCATTAAGTTACATCACATTCCACACACAAAAAATACTAAGATAATATTGTTTCCAACATTTACACCCAACATTTACCAAGCTATCGCTATATGAATTAGATTAAACAATTCAATCATCTGGGCCAAAATCCAATTATGACTATTTTTTTCAGAGCCCACCAGCTTGGCAAAGAGCTTAGTAATAACCCAGCACGTTTCTGAAAACCATGACTGGGGAATCCAAAGGTCTAATCATGTCTCCATTGGTACCTTCTCAGATCCTTATTAAATGTAATAAAAAGAAATGAACAAGTCAGCTGTAGTAACTCTGCAGAAACCAAATGCTGGTTATCACTGGGGTCCATATGAGTGCTGGGAGTACACACAACCCCAAGTTGTTCTAGCAAGGTTGTTCATGTTAGTAACTGCTTTTTGAAAAACATTTGTGCCCTGGACAGAGCATCTTGAAAATGGATGTTTGGAAATGTTTTCATGGTCATAGGGTTTTGTTGCCAAAACTGATGCTAGTGTGTCACCTACACAAGCTCCCCTGCCTGTATACTTAATGCTTCTGTATTGCACTAGCCCAGTGAGAAAGCAGGAGCAGATGGCCACCCTGTCCCCAGAAGAGAAGAGAAATAGCAAGTCCCTGCCAAGCAGTTTCCCTTCCTTCTTCCTTTCTGCTCTTCAGAAAGAGCTGTCATCCTGCTCTGCCCAACGCTGCAGCCGTCCCCACTTCTCCCCTGCGGACCCACTCCTCGATGCAACCGGACACAGCACGGTCCTCTCATTGCCTATAGCCGTTCAACACAGCTTTATTGACTTCTGAGCTCTGGAGTCCCACCACCAGTGGCTCCAGGAGTGAAAAGCAACAAGTGCTCTTCAGCTTTTTCTCCTCTGGCTGCTCCCTCCTGCCAGGTCACAGGTGCCACCCTGCGATGTCACCACCATGCCGCACAGGCACCACGGTTGCGTTTGAGAACATCCCATCGGAACCTGCAGTTGGCACCAGTTGGTACCGGTCAACGTTTGGCTGGTCTCTGGCAGGACCAAGCCTGACTGTCCAGAGTGATGGTTGCCAAAGAAAGCTCAAGCCCAAATGAGAGCAGATGGGTTAAAGGGAGCCGTCACCAGCTGCATTCTCCTCCTCCTCTTCCTTGGACGAGCTGGGGGAGTCATCAGGGTCAGCTTCTCCTGCCTCTCCAGGGTGGGATGATCCAGCAGCTGGAGATGCTGCTGTAGGAGCACTAATAGAAGAAGAGTCTTTCCAACCCTGGAGTGACGACAACTGAACCAAAAATGACACTCTTAACTTGTTCTGAGGAGAGTGAAACCGAGGAGCTCTCTTTTCCAAAGCAGCTCTGGAAAATCGCCTGCAGTGATGAGTTCCAGTCCATTCAGTGGGTTGACAATGGAGTCTTTGTTGCCATCAATAAGGAAATGTTCAAGAGGGAAGTGCTGGCCAGAAGAGGACCTGGGAGAGTTTTGGAACTGGAGAGCATGGAAAGTTTCCATCGTCAGCTCAACTTCCACAGGCTGCGTGCACTATCAGAGGTGTCCCACTCATCTGACTCTGGGGACAAATTCCCAGCAGAAGCAGCAGCGACTCCTGCTCCTAGAAAGGTACA
This sequence comes from Balaeniceps rex, assembly GCA_013401315.1. Taxonomy (NCBI): domain Eukaryota; kingdom Metazoa; phylum Chordata; class Aves; order Pelecaniformes; family Balaenicipitidae; genus Balaeniceps; species Balaeniceps rex. Next base: position 34,337 of record VYZW01000282.1, read on the forward strand.
TTGGTTCCTCTGCACAGGAGCTGGTGGGAGAGATGGGGATGGCCATAGATGTTCTCACCTTCATTTTTTTCTCAGGGCATTTCTCAGGTGAAAACCCAGGGCTGGTGATGACTTAGCAGAACCGTATCGTCATGTTTGAGACAGCCCAAGCTTGAGGTTTCCAACGCCCCTGAGAGTCCTTTTCAATACCCACCTTTGTCTTTTGTGATCAAAAGCCGTAGTTCTTGTATCTTTATGTTTTCCATGCAGGAACTGGTGGCAAATCACTCTTCTCCTTTGCATTTTTTATCTTCTGTGCTTCTACTGCAAGCCCACCTTTAAGAGGGACCATCTCCAGCTGCTGGCAAGGTGCAAGCCAAGAGGGGGCTGCAAAAGGAGAGTCCCAGCTGCATCGCGCCTGGGTGAGGAGCTGGAGGAAAGCTGCCCCTCAGGAAGCCGTCAAGGTCTTCAGCCTGCATGGGGAGCTGCTGCTGGGGTGGAGGAGGAAGCGTTTGCACCAGCTCCACCGCAGGACAAGCGGGTGTCTCCCCCTGGCAGGTCACCGCTGACAAAGTGCCAGGCTAAAGCAACTCCTGGCCTCGGCAGCACCCAAACCCCTTCCCAGGCAGCTGCTCCCCCACTTCCTGACCCTGCTGGAGCAGCAGGCAGGGAGAGCTTCTGGGCTGCCCCATCCCTGGCACCACCACCCAGCAGCCAGGCCCCAGCTGGCCTCCAGCCTTCTGCTCCGGCACCGCACCAGGCTGCACCTCCCGCACCACAGCTGCCACCTTTGGCACCAGGGCTGGCCTTTCCCACCTTGCCCCCTGTGCAGCCCGGTGCAGCGGCTGGGCTGGTCCCCTGGGCTGGCCTCACTCCCCGCCACAACCCCCGGCTGGCAATGCCTGTGCTGGCAGCAGCCCTTGCCACGGCCATGCCAACGCCAGCCCACAGCCAAAGCCCAACAGCCCCACGTTGTCCCACCTGCACCTGCGCCACCAACGCTGCGGCTGTGGATGATGGGGCTGGACCCAGCGTGGCACACGCTAGGTAGAGAGGAGATGGTACCGAGTTAATGGAGACTATTAGCATTAAAAATAAGTAGAGTCTGATAGAGGTACTAATAAATAGTCTAATAGATTTGGAAATAAAGAGAGTCCAATAGAGTTACCAATAGTCTATTAGAGTTGGTAATCTATAGACCCTAATAGTGTTGGGAATAAACTGTTGGAAGAATAAACCTTTCCCAGTTGTCCTGTCCTCTCTGCACAGCACTACCCCAGGGTGAGTTCTGATTTCACCACCCATGGACCAAGCAGAAGCAACTGATCTGCCACCAGTTGAACCATTTCTGAGAAGAGCCCAGCCTGGTTTCTTAGCACTAGAGAGCACAAGCTGTGATGCTCAGCTGCCTGAGGCGCAGGGATCACCTCCGCCAGTCTCCAGAGCCATCCATCCTCGCGAGAAGGAGTCAGGCAAAGGTGCCCACAGCCCCACACAGGTGGGCAAGAAGTCCCTGGCCAAACTCAGCCATGCAGTGGGGAGGAGGTGGAAGCAGGGACAGGTCACCTGCGAGGAACATGGAGACACTGCCCCAGTGAGCAGGGGCGGGGGGAGCCCAAGCCCAGCTGTAGCCCAAGCCCAAGGCCAGCTGGGGAGGGATGTCAAGGGCAACAAGAAGGGCTTCGGTAGGTGCATAGACAAGCCCTTTTGACCTCTGGCATTTCATCATCTGCCGGGGAGAGAGAAGATTTCTCTGCTTTCCTGGCACTGCTGCCCGGTGGCATTGAGCTCCTCGGCTGCTCACCCATGGGATCTCTGCACATGCAGGTTTGAGTATTTCTGGAGGCTGGAGGAGGAGTCACCTCCCTGCCCTGGGCTGCAGCATGGTGCTCCCTGCCCTCCTTGCGCCAGCTCCGGCGGGCACAACATGGACATGGAGGTCACCTGCCAAAATTCCTGGTGGCACCTTGATCATAAGTATTCCACACTTCACGCAGGCATCGAAAAAGCGGGGTTTCCCCTTTAGGCATTCAACTTTTCCCCTCCCTTGGCAGTGCTCAGGGTGGCCCGTTCCCCACCCAGACCCATGGGTCTGCCAGCAAAGGCAGGACACGCCACTCCATCACTCCGAGGAGCCATTCATGGGCAGAGAAGAAACCACTGCTTTTGGTTTTCCTGCCAGAAACAAAGCACGTGTGTCACCTACCCCATCCCTGCCAGCTGTACACTTGAAAAACTCGCAAGCAGGACTTTCTCTCCTGTTTCCAAATCTTGCATGCAGAGCTTCCGAGGGTTTTGAACCCATTAGTTAAAAATAGGAAAGCGCAACCCCTTTCGAGCAGTTTGCAAGAACAATGGGGTGACATCAGGCAATCCCTGCTGCTTTGGGTCAGGAGATGTCAGGAAAAGGATTCTCCCTAGTGGAGCTGCTGCTTCTGCATTGCACTAGCCCAGTGAGAAGGCAGCAGCCACCCTGTCCCTGGGAGAGAGGAGAAGTAGCAGGTCCCTGCCGAGCAGTTTCCCTTCCTTCTTCCTTTCTGCTCTTCAGAAAGAGCTGCCATCTTGCTCTGGCTCTCTCTTGCAGTGCCACTAGAAAAAGTGGAGCATTGGAGGAATTCTCCTCCTTTTCCCCAAGGCTTTCCCTCTGTCTTGGGCTACCTTCTCCTGCACCTGGCAGAGGCTTCTACCTACACACTTGCCGCTGCTCTTTGCGTTTAGGTGAATGCAAACTTTAGGCGGCTTTAACGGCATGGATGATGTTTCCTTACAGTCGGCATCCAGCGACGAGACAGCAAAGACCCTAAGGACATTTCTGCAGGTGTCAGAGGTGCCCAGCTGGAAAACTTCCCAAACGGGGCACTGGGATGCCCGACGCTTGCAGCCGTCCCCGCTCCACAGCATTCTCCTGGAGAAGCTGGCGGCTCATGGCTTAGACAGGTGTACTCTTCGATGGGTAAAAAACTGGCTGGATGGCCGAACCCAAAGAGTTGTGGTGAACGGAGTTAAACCCAGTTGGAGACCGGTCACAAGCAGCATTCCCCAGGGCTCAGTTTTGGAGCCAGCCTTTAATATCTTTATCAATGATCTGGACGAGGGGATCGA
>VYZW01000293.1:7311-19463 GCA_013401315.1 Balaeniceps rex
CGCTGTGAGGTTTTGCAGCCACACTTGCTGCATTAACCATTTTCACATTAATCCTTTCTCTCAAAGGTCAGTTGAGATCACGGCCCCCGTTATGCCAAGTGCAGCACAAGGAAAGGCAAAGTGGGAAAAGAGTGAGATGTAATTCAGTAGGGTGACTCTCAGCAGGTAAAACCAGAGCAAGGTGGTGTTGTAAGGATCCAAGCTTTATATCTAATATACGTGAGAGGGGATATGCTTCCATGCATTGCAGCTTCTTCTGGTCAATGGATAGAAACTCCACAGAAGACACCGAGTACTATCTAGTAAGTCAATGTTATTGGGTGTATCTATGCGTGATGAGAGCTGATGAGAATGCTAGAGGGTCCCAGTGCGTTTCTTACCAGGTGTTCTTCACAATAGCAATATCTACTATATCTAATCTTGTGTGCTCTATTAAATCTTGCAAGCAAGACAAATGCCCTGTGACAAGTGACTGATCTTCCGTGTCTTGCTCCGACCTCACAAAACAGAAGGCTCCCCTCAAACAAGGCTCCTGGAGGGGAACTGTAGAGCGGTTGTATTATTTCTTCCTGTTATGTGAAGACTTAGCAGGCCGTGCAATAAAAGACATAACATTCAATTGACCTTTTGCTTATCTATAAACGTAAAATGAGCTACACAGACCCCAATTCACCGAGGAGCCATTTCCAAGAAATTTATTTCCTTTTACTAGCCATAAAAATAAATTGCTGCACACAAAGCATAGGCACAAAAATAGCTCTACTAGCCTATAATAAGATTATTATGAAGGAGATGTTTTTCCCTGGGCAATCACAGCCAACCAATGTGTTATCAAATTTTTATCTCATTGAATTGCTAGGCACAGATTAGTGTTCTAGGGAGATTTTGTATGTTACGCTGGCCTTCTGTAACCTCCTACAGCCTGGGTACCCGAAACAGGCTGGATTCAGGGATTGACTTCTATTCTTTGAAGGATGGATTACTTTTTTTTCCCCCTCTGCCCTACTTTTAAGCCAGATTTGAAGTCTTACACAAAGCGTTCAAAGCAAAAAAAAAAAAAAGTAATTTTTATGTGTCATATCAGTGTATTTGGACAAAGCCAGGCAAAACTGTTCTGAAAGGCAATGGGAGGATAAGGCAATAAGTCAGAGTTTATCCAGCCCATTTCTCTTTGTGGAGCCTAGGACAATGAGGCTAGCTATTAATCTTGCCAGGATTGTAACTGAAGAAGTTGGCTCACTCACTTCCATCCTTTCATTCTGCTTTTCCAATGAAATACATAGTGGAAAACACTCCTCCTAATGAAAAATACCCCTCCTAAAAGAATAAACCCCAGCACATTGCTCCTCTGTGATTAGAAGTCAGGAATTATCAGGGTTAATTTTTGTGTGCTCAGCTGTGTCCTGATGTGTCACGTACTGATGGAGATGCTGAGTGGGAGCAGGCTGGTGAATGCTAAATTTAGGGGTGGGTTCTCTTTTTGGTGCTGTTATGTCCTGCTCTCCTTGCCTTTGCTTCCCATCGGCTTTTTTTGTCTGGTTAGCTACAAGATTCCTACGGCAGAGGCTGTTCCTCACAGTCTGTTTGCAGAGAGTACGGCTCAAGGTGCCCAATATCAGCTGAAACTGCTCTGAAGGGTCTCCCAGCACTTCATCACCTATGTCAGGTTTAGTCTCAGGCCTTCCTAGTGGTAAGGTTTGCAACCCAGATATGCCTTGTTACAAGAATACCATGTCCAGCATCCCCCTGAAGGAGGAAGGGGACAACATGTCACGTCTTGGTTGCTGTCCCTCTGACTAGCAAAGAGGAGTGCAAGAATTGGGGAGGGGAGGTGGTGAGTGTGTTTGCCTTGAGAGCCAACGTGCGTTGGTGCAACTCTGTGTGGGGTCTCTTTTTGCTCATATCAAGACGGTGAAGCACTAAATGAAATAAGTTTACTTTAGATCTAATCAGGCCATCATTTTATGCTTTCTTGAATATTTATTGGTTGCAAACATATTGGAGCTTAAATCATTATGTAATGGTGATTAATTTATTATATCGTGAAGTTTCAAAATAGCGTCCTCTGTTCTCACATGGTACTAATTAGGAACCAGTGGATTAGTAAAATCTGCATGAAATGTGTATTTAGAACCATGATTTTGAATGGTTCCTTAGTCCCTATATATCTATTTCAGGACAAATAGTGCAAGCCTCATTTCCTCTTTGATGGCCCCTGAAACTACAGATTACACATGATGCTGTGTCTGACAGTAGCACTATATATATATTTTTATATGTGTGTGTGTATATATATGTGTGTGTATATAAATATATGTAAAGTTCAGATCCATTTCTAAAAGGACTGAATTTTCTCATTCTCTCTGGATGGGCTGTGCTGTGGTTGCGTTAGCGTGGACAGTGTGGGTGGGCAGGGTGTCCCTGCTTCCCCCATCCCTGGGGCAGGGTGGCAGGACAGCGGGGACTCAGCTCCTCACCATCTGCTCTAAGATGAGCAGCTTGAGAAGCCCCGTGTTGGGGCCGAGAGGGACCTGGGTGCTCTGAAATTAGCCTTTGACAAGAGGTTTGGGAGCTGGCTGCGATTTTAACAACTGGTTTGACTACACCGCCTTCAACACAGATCTGGATGAGGGGCCTGTATTTGGCAGGAAGGCTTTATAGTGGCATAGATTAACCTGGTAAGACGCTGAAGTAATTTTCCTATTAAGAATCTGGCTTTGCTTTGGATAAGTACAGCATGTCTGCATTTGGGATTTCTGATGGGAGTGTTCTTAATTTAGACCGAAGTTCATGCAGATCGATGTCTCTCCAGTTAACCACTTATTTTTACCGTAGCAATGCTGAAAGAGCAGGTCCCGCTGCTTTTAAACCACTCCAGAGTTCACGCTGAAGAGACAAAGTCGGTCTTGAAATAAAAGACGACTGAAAGAGGTGATCTCCTTTTGCTGCTAGATGGGGTCAGCTCAGCCCAGGTATCAAAGAGGGAATTGTGGCCAACTGATATTTTGCTCCATGTTTGTGTCGTTCTCTCTTGCTCATGCACGCATATTCAGCTCCCATATACTTGGGATCCAAAAGGGCTTAAAAAAAGACCATTGCACAAGGATCCTTTTGCTCAGCTCTGTATTGATGGATCTTAAAAGTGACGCGGAGCTGTGCAAATGGACTGCGATAGACCAAGGATCCGGTCTGTGGTGCCCACAAATCCAGCTGGTTTCCTGCCTTCGCCTCTCTCCCCCCTCCCCTCCCGCGGTAAATAGCCTCTAAAACAAACGCACATTTCTAAGCATTATGTCACGGCTGGGCAGCAGCCAGGGGATAAGATTAGCACCATTGTCATCAGAACGAGCATGGGCTGTCTCTTTGATGAATGATATTGGATCCTCAGGACTTTTTCTTTTCTTTTTTTTTTTTTTTTAATGTGCCTGTATATTTTTGGATATGAATGTCCCCAGATAGCCTCAGGAGAGGGGGGGAGAAAAGGGAGAGGGGTGAAGAGAGAGTGATAAGGTAGCGTTGCTGTCAGCCTGTTTTCTCCTGTCTTCATCTTTGTGGGGGAAAAAAACCAAGGTGTGAAACACAGGCCCTTTGACCAGCTGGGTCTCTTGTGCCCTCTGTGCCACGAGAAAGACCAAAATACATAGAACAATTAACATCACTTGGCTTGTCACTCTTCCCCCCCACACACACCCCGTGAATTTTTCATCCTTATTTAGCTCCCTGGCTCTTTCAAATACCAAAGCTAATGTCATGATTTCCAGTTTGTCAGGACTGAGGTTTTGAGCCCGAGCTGGGCAGCTGCTGGTGAGCTGCCATGCAAGCCCATGGCGCCTGCACTCTCTAATCTTCTCTCCTTGTTTCTTCTCTATCTCTTTGTCTGGTTCTCATCTGTCCTTTTCTCTCCAGCCTCTGCTATGGCCCCCAGGATAGAGGCCGTCCATTCTCTGTTCTGTGCTGTGTACAACACCTACTGCCGTTCCGCACAACTGGGAGATCTCAGATTTGGAGAAAGCAAGTAACGGCATTCACATCCCAAAATACTTTCCCTTACAAATGTCAAGATGCCCTTTCAAAAGGGACTCAGGAGAACAAATTCTATTCTTTGGGGGGATAAGCGAACTCTAGCTGAACTTGTTTGTTTGGTTGGTTGTTTTTTTTTCCCCAGACTCTAATTCCAAAAGAAATAAGGTTTTAAATTCGGGGGCTGGGGGGGTGGGGTGGACAAAAGTAATTAATTTCTTGGAAATTATTTTAGTTGCATACTTCATGGCTCGATCCAATGTGATATGAAGCAAAGACAAATGCTGTCACTAGAAACAGCATGAGATTGCTTTGTGATTTTAACCCTCCGTACCCTGCAGCTTGAGCATCTGTGACTTCACCCACTGTGATTCATTAAAGACATTATGTATTAAAATAGACATGCCTTTTATTACCTGAGAACTAGAAAACATCTTCATTGCTGTGTCCTGATGGCAGCCTACGTTGATTTCACCATTTCCTTTTTCCCATCCCCATCAAGTGTGTCCATTTTATATCACTCGGCTTGGGCTGGGGACCGGGATCCTTACTTCCACCTACGTTTTTATAATGCCCAGTGCAATGTGGTGATGCTCAGGGTGCCAGGACTACAACGCTGCAAAAAACCCCCCAAAAATCCAAAATGAAATTTGAGGCAGTAGCCTTTCTTCAGCATAGTTGCTTCAGTATAACCCCTGCATTAGGTGATAGGAGAAATTATTAATTCCCCGTGCTACTGGAGCTAGAGTGAAAATCAGCCTCCTTCGTATGAAACAATTTCCTTCTTTTCTCTCTATGGGGAAGCTCAGAAGCTTTTCTTCTATTAAAGGGAGCTGTGGATTTTGGAAAGGGGAGAAGACTGTTCCTTAAAGCGTTGAGGATGAACGTGAAGTGCATGGCAGCACTGGGATCACTGCAGTCTTCCCATTGTGTGACCGTTCACCAGAGTCTTTTCATTCTCTCTTTCCAATTTATTTCCTTACATAATAATGACCCAAAGGAGGGTCGTCACTTTGCAAACACCATTTGGCTGAATTTTGATGAGGGCTTTGAATCACTCTGACAAATGGGAGACTTCTGCATGGCTGGCTGTAGAGGTGGGGGTGCTGGGGGCATAAGAAATCTTGCACAGAGTGTGCCCAGCCTGTGCTTTGTCCTGAAGGTCTTTATACCTGAGCAGACAAGTGCATGAAGAATTTAGCAATATTAAGGTTGGATGGTGAAGCGACAGAGGGGAGGACTACAGGGAATGGTAGCTTTCAACAAAGGGTAGTTCAGATAATTTGAGCAATTACAAGCAGATATTGTACCTATGCTACTCCCTTCTCCCCTTTCCCTCTCCTTTTCTATCACTTCCTTCCCTCTCCCGTACCCAACTTCTCCCCATGCACTTGGGGTACTTGGGCTGGTGGGGGTAGTTAGGGTATATTTGTAATGTATTATTTGTGCTTCCCAGGGCTTTTGAAAGGGCTGTGAAAAGCCACGGGTTAGTTTTAGCTTCTGCTGAAGGTTGGTCAAGCCCCAGGAGAGCTTGTGGTGGGCTGGCAGTGGTGTTTTGAATCTGGTACTACCTGATAGCACCTTGAGATTCAGAGTGTATGACTCTGCTGTGTCGGGGACCTCTCAGGCCTCTTGGAACTCCCCCAGTTATAAAATACAGCAGGAGAAATGCTTATCTAAAAGTTTAAGGGATTAAAAGCACTACTACAGAACCAATTAGCGTTACCTTGTTGTCTTTCTATTAATGGAGTCGAAAGTATCCTAACTGTGTGTTGGAAATAAAGCTCACCTGGGAATCCTTATGCAAAACGACTTTGCCCGTTTATGACCTTCCAGCGCATGAACTTGTGTGCGTTTCCACCAGGCTCTCAGCATGCTGGATGACTATCAGCATCCTGAGATATGTTTTAAATTAGTGCCCGAGGGGGGAATGGGATTGAGTTGTGCACCACATCCCCAACTCAGCTGAACTTTCTTCTTATGCTTTTTATTAAAGTTGTATATCATCAAGAGAGTGTGAAAGTCACATTAGAGAAGGGAAATCATCTCCCCAGCACCCTGGCCTGTCAGGCTATTTTGCATAATAACTTACGGAAATGAACTGGCCACTTCTAATACTTGAGGACAGGCTGGGAGAGCAAGAGCCTTCTGAGGATTTTATCACAAAACAGCCTTACGCGGCACATCTGGTTTGTTTTAAGCATCTCTGTGTATTGGGAAAAGAGCAGCAGGGGATGGGGCGGGAATGCTTTATTTGAAATCTTTTGCAATGTTTCTGAGTCAACTGTTTATAATGAGAACAATGGTCTTGGGAAAACTGCAACCAGGAGGCGAAGCATCTGAGCACTTGAGCCACTAATGTGGAAACTTCTGTTGGGTTTCTTCACCTGCTTTACTCCCCTGCTCTCCTGCAAAGGGCAAGTCCATGTGAACGCTGCTGTTGAGATGGGCTTTACCTTTGTGGAGTCGCTGAAGAAGACTGAAATTCAAATCAGACCCCTTTGCTCTAGTGCAGTCTCTCATTAAACATATATACATGTGCAAAATCCAGCTGTCTAAATCATTGCTAATTATATAATTATTCACCTAGTGCCAGAGGTTGCTTGGTAATTTGGTGTTGTTGTGAGCAGAAGATAGATGCGGGCTACTTCTATGGTGCAGAAGTCAATGAAGCTCTGGGGATTTACAGCACCTGAGGTTTGGCCCAAGTCTTTGGAAACTGCAAGGCACAAGGTTCCTATTTGTAGCTTGAATTACACACCTGACCTGACACACATTCAGGAAAAGACATTACTTTAGTCACCACCCGTATGTTTCTGGACCTTAAATTGAAGAACGAAGTAGTAAAGGAGAGTATAGAGGCAGGTGACCGGATGGCAAAGTGCTCCCTGGGACTGAGGTACCATACTAGATGCAGTCAGCATCCAAGGGGGATGAGCAGGGGTCCTCAAGAGGTCTGTAACACTGTGAGGAGTTCAGTGTGGAGGTCCTGAGACCTGGACTAACACCCTAGCCACTGGGCAAATCTTCTGGGTGCGCAACTATAAAAATACAGTTTTTCTTTCTGTGTCAACCAGCTCATCAGAAAACTCTCAAAATTGTTTCTTTGGATTGCTTGGCTATTCCCTAAGAACACAGATTTAATACTGCTAAAAATCAAATAAAATGCTAATTTGTTTTGCATGTAATTAAATAACAAGCAGGGAAAAGTTCCCAACCAGACTAAATGTACTGGATTCTCCTTTCGAGTCCGAAGCTGCTCTGCTCTAACCGACTGTTGTGTTTTTGCACAACGCAGCCTTGTAAGCTGCTATTTTACATTGGAGATCTTAAGGAAAGAAAACAATTAATTAAACCTCAGAGCTAGTTGGAATCAATACTTAATGTTTTTAGCTCTCAGAATTAATTGCAAAATGATGTATCGCTAGTTTGATGGTGAAATATAGATGGATATCTCAGATTCTTCCTCTGGAGTGTCATTCCTGTTGACATACTAGCTGGCTCCAATTTTTTCCTTTCCCTCCTGCCTGCCTTTCTGTGTTCTAATTCTCTTGCTTTAAATTCCACACCAAAAGTTTGATAATTTTATTGTCAAAATATAGTGGTAAATTAGAAAAACTGCAAGGCACAAGTTATTCTTTATTTATTGGAAGGTATAGGGAGTTTTAAAATGGAGCCTTGGAAGAGGTTTCATGTTATTGTTCTCTTCTGATTCAGCTGATCAAGTGTTTGTTTCATTTCCAGTCCAGGAAGGAAAGGAAAATGTATCTTTACTTGGTTCCCACAGAATCACCCAGGAGTGTCTACAGTAATTAGGTGCCTTAAATTGCAGCTGGGGGCTCTCCTGGGGGTTTCAGAAGTGCACAAGGAGGTCAGACCTTGAGTACCTGTTGATGTCCCGCTGATTTTCTCAAATAACAATTCTCCCTATACTGTGTAAAACTTGCAATGTGCTAAATGAGTTATGTGTTAGCCTGGCTGCGAGCACCTCCAGCTATTGTTCCTAAGGGTCACCCACACAGCCCCTACCATCAGCCTCAAATCATCTCTGCTTTCGCAGGCGAGCGATACCCTGGCTCCGTAAGCAGCAATATAGTCTTGATGAAGCTGCCTTATGCCGTGGTGTAAAACACCTAACTACGCCTGTGTACTCAGGGCTGACTCATACAGCACAAAATATTTCCACTAATAACCAGGTGCCAAGTGTTAGCAGCTGCCCTTGCTCACGGCGATGTGGACAGCCAGGCTGAGGACCAAGTGTGGCTCTGGTTGGTGGAGGTGCCCTGATGACGTAGACCCAGTGGGCCTGATTCAAGTATGAGTAAAGGTAATCTGTTGGTGTTAATGTTGTATAGAAATTAACACTTAGACGCATTCTGGTAGTACATTGACACCCACCATTTTTGTCCGTGGTATCCAGGAGTAGTCAAAGGGTTATTTCACAGTTGGAATAGTCATTTTATAAGCATGGTAGGGACTCTAGAAAATATTTTGTCATTTCCTTTCCCCTCAACTTCTTCCCAGAGTAACAGGCATGCACAGAGCCCCGTTTTAGATACCCACATTAATAATCGAACGTGTGTGTAGGTGTAAGGGTTGCAAATAAACACATCTTAAAACAAGATCTATCTTCCTTCCCTGAACTGGCACGCTCCCAAATGAACTCAATTGTAAAATTCCCTCGTGCTGAATTCAGATTTTTTTTCGTGTATGAAAGCTGATGACCTCACAGGCCCTCCCTGCGGAGCAAGGAAAGTGGTAAAACCTTCCAAGTGTTTGGTGGTGGTGTGAGCACTGTTATTAGCAAGATATAGTCGGTGGGAAAGGCACATATGCAACTGACACACATTGCGTGTGTGTTGGCTTTCCTAGCACTGTCTAAAGAAGACCACAAATGAGTATGAAGAGAAATATTTTTCTGTATCTGTTATCAATTTTTCTTTCTGCAGTTGACAGCCCTTGTGCATGGCCAGTTGTTCTGTTTTCTGTCTCTACAGTCCTGCTGCTCTCTTAGATGGCTGCATGAGGGTTTTTTAACACGAGTCCCTGAGAAACATGAATAAAACTTAAGGGAGAGCAAGCAGTAAGGTGCTCCCTCTAGTATATGTGTTTGCATAATGTTGTGACCCAGGGCAACGTCAACTTTTCAGTCAATACAGTAGAAGCACAGAAAAAGCTGGAAGCAAATATTACTAATCCTGGTCTACCTGGAAGTTGATAGTGATTCTTGCTGTAAATTAAGAGGCACTTTGTGGTTGACTCTAAGTTGCAAGACTACACTTTGGAGAAGGGTTTAGCTAAGGAATCTCTGTTGTGTTGTGTTTTTCTCACCATAAATGTCCTTCTTGTGACATCTCTCATCACTGTTGTGAAGCTTTCTTGGTTATGTGGGCTCTGTGGCAAAGGGAAATCTTTAGGTGACCCCTTGGCAGTGCTGGGAGTGAGCAGTGACTGGACCTAATATTTGGTATTTCAACATGTGTTTTCTTCCTTGAGCTAGTTGAAACGCTTGTAACTTTTTTTTTCCATAGAAAATTACTTTTCTCATTGAAAAAACAGCCCTCTAAAATTTCCAGTTTTGAACACTTTGAAAAAGGACCCAAATCTGAACAATGTTGGATGAAAACCAAATCAAAACAAACCCCCCCCTTTCTTTTCCCTATCAATATTAAAAAGAGATTTAAAAAAAAAAATTCTGAGATAAATTTAAAATAATGTGTTTTCTGGGGAGAAAATAGAATAGATGGAAGACTTTCAGCCTAATTTAGTAACTATCACTCAAGATACAACTTGGAAAGAACTTTCTAAAGCTGGAAAGTAATTCTAATGACATTTGTGACTGGGGAAGCATATGATTCTCTTTCATGGTTTGATTAATATTCTCTATTATATTAGGCAGCTTAAAAACTGAAGGAATAATTTATCAGTGTTGTTCTGCCATTCCTTTAATGCAAACCAACATCTTTCTGTAAAATGAAAAAGTAAATTGGCCAGAGAAGGACTCTGGACTTTTTCTGACCTGTCTGATGCAAAACAGAATCTGGTAATACTCCTCTGTGCAATCAGATGTGTGTCCACACAGTTAAACCTGAGGCAACGCTCATCTGTGATGAGAGACATATTTCTGTGGGTAAATGTAAAACATTTCTCTCTGTTTTATTCCTTTCTGCAAGAGTTGTGAAGTAGGGGGTGATTTTGTGTAAGCGTCTTGGACAAAGCAAATGAAAGGAAGAACAAACAAAGAGAAGGAGATGAGGGAATTCATCAGGGAGTTTGCTTGCAGCCTGAGAAAGCTGCTAGCACAGGTCTAAAAGCTGAAATAAGATTTAGCATAAGAGAAGTCTGTCTCTCAATCGTATCCAAGCCCCCCAGGAGACTCAAAGGCACAGGAATCTGCACATGGGTCTCTACATCTGGAAGAGAACATGGGGCTGATGAATTATTCATGGATTATCTACTTGTGCTCAGGAATGTCTCTTTATTCATACATCAGGAGCACAAAAAAGGGGGAAAAAACTTGTATCACACCTGCCTTTTAATTTAGAAAGGGATTACTTGTAGTGCTGTGGGCAAAGTCATCTGGACACAATGGCAGGGTTTGGAGGATGGGGTCTTGAAGCCATGGCAGGCTGTAATACTGCAATTTTATTCCATTTTTTAGACAATCTGAAAGAGGGCAGAGAAAATCTGTAGGATAAAGACAACTGTCTGGCAATTGGAAAAAAAAACAAACCACAAATAAAAAAAAAACAAAAAACCCAAAAACCAGTTTTTCAAATCTTTTGAAATGATGTGGATCTTCATCAGGTCTGTAAAGAACTGAAAAATGGTTCTGAAAGATACATTTCCAGGGCTCCAGGCAACACCAGTCCCTTTGCTTTAATTTGGGGCTGAATTAATCTTAGTCTTCCAGACTGATAAGTGTGAAAAGTCCTCTGAGAAATCTATTCATCATTACTATCCTGGCAACATCTTAATGTAGATGAGAGGGTAAGATTTGTGCTGACTGAGACAGAGTTGGTTGTAAGGGAAGGGGGCAAGGAATTTTTCCCATGTTCTTGCTAAAATAATCCCCAATGCAATGGACTTTTTGCAAAAACTCTCCCTACCCTTCCCAGATGATAGCTATGTCCACTGAGCCAAGCTCATCCATGGCAAGAGCTGTAGTTTAATCCTCTACAAGGCCATAATGCTTTAATATATTACTTGGGAACTGAGGGCCAAAAGGTCCTACGTGGCCTGATGAAATGGTCCTTCCAGAACCATGTGCTCCAGCAATGAGGAATTTTGTAATCTAATTTCTACTTTCCAGTTTGTGGCCAGTTCTGTCTCTGTGTGTTCTTGTAGCAGCTTTGTCTATTAGCTTAATAGCCCTTCTCCTTTTCCAGTACTTCTCCCCTACTCCCCTCTCTCCTATACTGTATTAATAGAAAGCAATCATGTTACTTCATCTGCACAGTAACATAAGCTGTTCAGTTTTCTATTTCTTCATTAGCAGAAAGAATCGTGCTTTAGCTTCAAAAGGTATGGAGCTGCTGTTCAGCCTAGAAAAGCTTTCCCAAATGAATCAAGACTTGTATAAACGAGTCATAGTTTATAGGCTGGCAAAATCAGGCTGCAGATCCTCTCATTGTGGTTTTCCAAGGCATATTGATTGTTTGCATGGTTAGAAACACCAGCTTTCCCTTCTATTTTATACAGCTTCTGGGCTCATACGAGGGAGTAATACGAACTATTTTCAGCTGAAACCAGTCACACTAGGTTAGAATAAACTAATATGTTAAATGTTCATTTCTGGCAGGGTCCCATCTCTGGTTAACAGCCAGGAAAAAGTATGGGAACAGATGACTTCCTGAGCCAGAATTTGTACCTTGTGATGATGCTTTCCTTGGGTTGTCTACTCACTGGCTGAATCCTTGTAAAACGTGGTGTAGGAAATGTTTTCCTTTTTAGCTAGACAATGCATGACACAGGCAGGCTCTTCAAGGACTCTGTGGCTCAGGCAACCTCCCCCACACCACCTTTAGCACGTGTCTATGTTAATGTTGTCATCCCTGATATAACTTCATGCATCACTGTGTACAAGGTAGATCTGTGAGAGACTGACTTTACATTGTGGATGTAATCTAACT
>VYZW01000295.1:2297-19234 GCA_013401315.1 Balaeniceps rex
CTTTGGTGAAGGCAGGAATGAGGATCTAGGCTTAGTGATTGCTCACAGATAGCCTCTACAATAAACTGCAGGTTAAAAAGGAGAGGGGATCAAGGTGTGCATGGACTTTGGAAAAACTGTTATCTGAAAATGAGCTTCACTGCAGATTCTCTCTTAAACTAACTGAGCCCATGATGATCTTGTACAAAGCAGAACTGCTTCAGGGTTTTATTCACCAAACAATTTGGGAGATAATTTTGATAAAAGTTTTATTTTAGGGAAAGAATAGTTGGGAATAAGGGAACAGTCCAAACAGATCACAAAATCACCAATGCCCATTTCCTTTCAAGGAAAGAACAAAAATCCTGCTGTGATCTTGCATTAATTATGAATTGGGCCTCCTTGTGAAGGAATTTCTTTATAACCTGGTCACTATGTTGTTAGATTACACTTCAGAGTATGATGGCTTGAGTCCAACCCGTTGCAACCTTTCTATTGTTATGAGGAATATTCTTCCTGAGTCCAATTTTGAAAGTATAGTAAAAAAGCCTTTTAGTGAGAGGGAAAGAAATTTTCTATTTCCAAAAAAGTGTATGTGAAATTTAATATTATTAACAACTTAAATTTCCATTTAATAGTTTGCACTGTAATGGTTTCTTGACCAAAATAATTGCATCTGGCAATGTGAACCAAAGGCTTATTATGTATTATACAGTGTCATATAGAGTCTGATCAGCCTTACTGGCTCTATTATTTAAAATGGTAAAGAGGAGATCCCAAATTAACATATGTAACCATACTTCAAGTATATCTATCATAATCTTCTCTTTGTTCCTTTCTAAACTACAGTCTTTTTCAGTTTTGTGTACGTTAATTATTTTCAGTGCTTTTTATTTTGGAACTTATTACTATTTTTCTGTGAGAGAAATCTGGCCGTGATCGACGATAACTTTCCAGATGAGGAGAATTAATCAATAGAACATATCATAATTGCTTTCTAGTCCTTCAGCATCATCTTCAGTGTGACATACATCAAAACATTTGGTTTGCTTTATTGCAAATTACTGCACAGTGTATGGAAGGTTATATAGAACTGTCCACAGTTCCCAAGAATGTAAACTGATACTTAAAACCAGCACTGTGAATCCGAAAATGTATCACCATGTCCATGTGCAAGGGGCAGAGTTAAGGTTGTTTAACAAGTCTGAATTATGATTTTTTTATTATTCTCAGGTGATAAACAGTAACATTCCCCTAATTATTTTTTTCATAATTCAAAACTTCTTAACAGCACCTCACTTTTGCAGGTTGGTAAGATGGACCTAGGTAACAAAATGAAGCCAGTATGTTAGATTCATCAGAGTGATATTTCTTTCTGTATATCCTACATCATACCAATCAGTCTTTACCTGATCACTTTACTTACTTGCTTTGCAAAGAATAAACCCAGGACTCAGCACAGTAAGCCACCTTCCCTAACCACTTTGTCAGGTCAGAAAAGAATTCATTTCACAGCAAAGTTAGCCTACCTTCTCTCCCTCCCTCAACACATACACACACATGCACAGAGCGTTCCTCTCCTTGAGTGCACATTTTACAAGCTTAGTAAAAAGCCGTACACAAACTGTACCGAACCACACGACCAAAGCATGCAATTTCTAAAGGGTCACAATTCAGTCAACTGAAAACTGACTTTTTCACCTGCAGAAGTGCACCTCGCCAGTTACAGTTGTTTCTGTAGCCTAAGCCAGCTTTCCACCAGTACCCATTTTGCTTAGAAGGTTATTCATAGACAAAATGGGCACAAGGATTTTGTCTGAATAATCAGAAAGATCTATCTCTACTCACTTTCCTCAGAGTAGCACAAATTCCACCTCTGCCCCCACCTCCCCAACAGTTTTCTTTTAAACCATCTTAGTACAGGAAAAATTTGGCTCAAGAGGTGCCATTTTCAGAAACTTATGTATGACTGAAAAGGAACAGGGACTAAGCACGGAAGAACAGCATTGGTATTTTGTTAGCTGGGACTTGACCTGACTTGACAGATTTATATTTTAATGTGGATTTCCTCCCACCAGGGAGATTGTTATGCCCCATAAATCCAATATTCACAGAACTCCAGTATCAGCTAGTACTGTGGGATGAAAAATACTAGTGACAATCACAGTTTGCCTAGGGTATCTGAAAGAGGAACTGAAGTCTTTGGCATTGGAAAGAACCCAGCCATCCTCTCCACACAAGCAAACAACTGTCTCTCCCAGCCACAAACTCCCAGCAGCACCTGAGGCTAAAAAACACATTTAAAATTGACAGGGTTAAGAAATCTGGAAGCCACAGGTATGGATTGTTATCCACGCTTCTGTGGTTAGCAGGCTATAACACCTCTGCAATAGCTTAAGACTGCCAGAATTGAATGCATTTGGGTTCTCCACTTCCTTGAAGATTCGAGCTTCCGTCTCTCTCTCAAGAGCGAGGTATAAAGAGATTACTAGCAACATCATCTCATACCTTCTCCTATCCAACCTTGTAAATTTGAGGCTGCCCTTGGTTAAAAAGCACTGATGTTAAATACTAACACTGCTTCTCTCCTTGTGTCTTTCCCACTCTTCGCTTTTCTTTGCAGATTTCAAGGTGATGACAAAAGAGAGAACAGTCTTAGCATTTGTTAATACCCACTTGACCCACAAAAGAAATTCACTAGCATTCGCAGCTTCTAATTTAAAAACCATTAGACCGTTCCGCTTGGCGGACCAGATCTAAATATTCTTAAAGGGGTGGTTTAATTTAATCATTACCTTAACAAGCCCCCTTTTAAAATGATGATCCGCCAAATTCAGGGGATTTGTTTTGGAATCTGATCCAATAACTGGCTTTGTACAAAGAGAAGCATAGCCGCATCTGATTTGGTTCAGAACAGGGTGATAATCATGAAAATTACTTTGCATATTTAATCACTGTGAAAACATGAGTACAAACTACTTTCTAGAGATTACCTTAAAAAAAAAAAGCTTCAGGCTTTGCAGCAAGCATGCCAAGTACTTTGATTTACAGAGAATTATTTGGATTTTATAGAAAGCTCAGTGTTTCAAAGACTTCAAGCTACTCAGCCACTGGCAAAGAAAAAAATTTTAAATAGTAAAGCAAAAAGTTTTGTGTTGGAAAAAAAAATTATGTTGAGACCAATTGCATTTTTTTTTTAAGTCTATGTCACTTAACCTAGATTTGAAGCAAATACCTTACCCCAAATCTCTCTGATCCTGTCAAGAGGGCAGAGACACATTCTCTCCAGGTTTGACCTAGCATGCTGCCAAACTGCCAGAGATGGGTCAGAAGCCGGCAAGTCAGAGGCCTGATGAGGACTTTCACAAAGTTTGAAATAGGAGAGTTTGCTTCAGGACTGCTCTCTGGTACCAGTATACAGGGCCTACAGTGGAAAAAAAAAGACCAACACACAAGGCACACAAGTGTCATCATCTTGTAGCTTCAGATTTTTAAGTAGATATCATAGTTGAGGTTCAGCTACACATAGGGCATTTAGAGACAAATGCCTAGAGAAATTAATTTTTCTCACCTAGATCAAATCGATAAATAGAAGTACACTGACTAGTAGTTAGCAAGGGGTACAAAAAAGACACATACATATACATGACTTGCAAAAATTTCCCCAAGCTGAAGCAACTGGGTGCCAGATGAGTATTCCATGGTATTTAAAACTAAATTTGCTGCTGAGATAAACAGGCACAACTCCACTAAATCTGTCCAAGTTGCCTCTGCTTAACACTTGAAGTGAATTAGGCCCTACCTTTAATGTCAGTTGCTTTTAAATCCTTGCACTTGTGATACATCAATGTTTGTAAATAACCTAGCATATGAGAGCTACAGTGTAGGCAGAATATCTGAGGGATAATAGTCACAGGCATCTTAGATTACGAAGCATGCTATACCAAATACTTGTAGGAAGTATCTCAGAGGTGTTTCCCTATCTGTAGCTACCGTGCATGCACAAAACTCCTGAAAAAGGGGCCCTAAAGTTTGCTGTAGAAATTGGTGTAATATCTACATATATATGTGCATATGAAATATATACATATCATATGGACTGCTCTACTATGAACATGCATTTTTGTATGTGTTACACACACAAATATATACAAATAAACATATATATACACACCTGTATCTTTTGCATATTTTTCATATAGAGTACATATTCCTTGAAGCATTATATGTTCCACAGCTTCAGCAGACTAGAGGTTAATGAATAGGCTTTTTCTCACATATGCACAGAACAGATAATTTTCTTTACTGTTCACGATAAGTTGAAGGAGCATTTGAGTGACAGACCAATTTGTCAATCAACTACAAAGTGTTGAGAAAGCTTCCTCTGCATAATTTTACACAGAGAGATCAAATGTGACCTCTGATTGTACAGTGGGTATGGACAGTCAAGGTTATGAAGTCCAAAGGAGTCATGCAAAGCAGTTACCTCTTCCGACTGCCTTGTCTTTCTAGGGTTATCTGTGCACTAAAATAATCACAGGATTTTAAGAGAAAGATGAAAAATCCTTCTTTATTATTTTTAAGTGTGTGTATGTGTGTGTATGCATGTGTGAGGAAGGTGTATGCATGAATTTGTTGTGGAGCTTGAATGTCTGTGTTTTTATTTTATAGCCCGAATTATGTTTTAAGGTCTCAACACAGAGCCCCTGGTTCTGACATCTCATGCAGTTTTTCTTGAAAGCTGTGTTTTAATAGCAGCTCCGTTCATTTAATGTTAGCCACTTCAGATGATTTCTTTGCTAAAACCTGAATTATGAAAATCGCTTGTCAATTACCCTGGGTAGCTGTGTAAAAGAATTATTGCACATTCACAGTGAAAGAAAACTTTATTTTCACCACTTTCCAGTAAAAGCTAATTCAGAATAACTCCATTTAACAGTTATTTTATGCTGAAATACTGAATACCTCAGGGAGTCTTTTAGGGATTTTAAAGTCTCTTTATTTATAAATGATTCATGCTGCATTTTCAGAAAAACCTACAATTAGTGTGGGAAGCACAGAGACTCCTTTGGGAAAGGTAAAAAAAAAACCACAACAAAATATACATGCATCATATACAGCCTTTTTATCTTTTGTTGTTTTGCAGTGGACTATAAAAAGAAAAGAACTGGAAAAAATGGCTAGGCGATATTTTATCTAACCTTTTAAATATATGCCTCAGTTGACAGTATTTTGTGAAGTAGTTACCCTTATGATTTGTACAGCCCACAAAATTCTTTTAATGCAGGTTTCATTTTGGTTTGCGCTTTCCAACCCCAGTTATAAATGAGTAAGCTAGCTAAGAGGAGAAGCTTTCTGTGGTAACACAGAAGGACAAATCTTTCCTTCCACCAGCCCCTCATGAGAGTGATGGTCACTAATGTTTCCATATTGTTTGCTGCCTGGAGTGGTGCTATAACTTAAAGGTCTTTTAAACGTTCACACTGGCAGGCATCAAAGATCACGCAGCCTCATTCGGCTTTATGGTGAATCTTTCTGTTCACTCATGCCAGATGATGGATATATACTGTGCTAGTTGCCAGCACTGCAGGAGCTTACACACCCCATCTCCCTGTCACACAGGTGGGCAGGAAGGAGCAGGCAAAGGCAATGAGTGGCTCGAGACCCCCAGCACATCCCCCAGTGCCCCAAAGCGCCCACGGCTTCACCCTTAATGTGGCTGCCCTTGGAGGCTTGGAGTGGTTTGCAGCCTCCCTGCAGCACCCTAGTTAAGCCCTGCGCTGTGTGCCGGTGTTAGATTAGAGGGTCACAAGATGGCATCGTGTTAAGGGTCATGCTCTTGCATGTCTATATGCCTTAATAAAATTACACTCAGGAGCATGTCAGGAAATGGCAGAGTGGCACTAGGGTTGAAGGCTGGATACTTTACCCTTTATATAGCCCCATACCTCCTCTCAAAGAAAAACCAAAAAGCACCCTTAAATCTTCATTCAATCAGACCTTCTCTGTGTTGATGAAATGTTCATCATTTCCAATCAGTGTAAATTCTGTGAGATAGTTGCACTTCTGTGAACTGCAAGGAGTGAACAAGCAAAGCCAAATGGATACTATTGGCTTCAAAGAGACAACAGCTACTTAAATATATTTTTTCCCTACCTCCATGCTGCCTTTGTACTGGTGCTGTTACAAATGACTAAATACCAAATGCAAACAAAATTTCTCAGGGGTCAGAGAGGTCACCCACAGTTGTTTTACAATTACATCAGCATTCACAGTGTGGCAATTGCAGTGAACTGAACACTTAATCCTCCAGACCCACTCACTGACTGATACTGGTACCCACAGAACCTCCCAAGAGACATACAGAAGAGATGGGAAGAAGAACACATGTGGGGAAAATGTCAGATACTCTGTCTCATTGACCAGATGTACAAATGACATGGGAGAGTGGTGGTGTGTTGTCATTATTTAGTTAAAAATGGGAAATCTTAAACTGATTGACTTAAACCTAGAGCTACATGGAATCTGCATCACAGTCTTATTGGCTTGAATCCATCTCAACGGTTTCCCAAATTGCCACAGTGAGGATTGTTCTAAAATAAGCAGAAACTCTTAATTTGCAGTTACATGGTATTCTATTTTTTTTTTTAGTAAAGCTCACTGAACAATACAAATGAAGTAGGAGACTGCACATATCAGGACGTGCTTTGGCACTGCCCCAGTTGCTTGGATACCAACAGGTGGAACACAAAAAGAAATCATTTGAATAAATGGGAATACCAGCAAGAAGAACATTGCTAGATAGCAGATAAAGCAGAACACCATCACTGAGGTATTTGCTGCGTGTCAGGCTACTAGAAAGAAAAATTGGAACACTAAGTATAACTACTGACTTCTTAACACGCTGGTCTGTATTTTTTAATTCTTCACATAATCTTGCATGACAGTGCTATAAAACTCAAAATATGCAGCTTGTTCAGTATCATTTCCAATGTAGTATCAATTGACAAGTTACCCACAATCTTTTGCCTGCTGGGTTTTCTATGCCATCCACTAAACTAAGAGGAAAAACACAAGCCTCTTCTTTCCTTTACTGAAACCAAAAAAATAGCTAAGCACATCTAACATTTAAAGCATCCTCCAAGCAATTGCTCTAATTATACCTTCACAATTATGAGTAAATTATCTGCAAAATTCTCCAGAACTGGGTGAACTGGTGAGTTGTATTACCATGAAAGGAAGGAAAGAGAAAAGGGGAAAATAAGGAAAGGGAAAAGGAAGGAACACATTTTGTTTTAAAACAATCTCCAAAAGGAACACACTTCAGGTAAGTTTTCCCTGCTCTAAGACATCAAATGGTTTGTAATTTCCTAAATGCTGTGGACCTAAGAAGAAACAGCACAATTTTTATAGGACAGAAAGTGTGTTCCTTGCTCTATT
This sequence comes from Balaeniceps rex, assembly GCA_013401315.1. Classification (NCBI taxonomy): domain Eukaryota; kingdom Metazoa; phylum Chordata; class Aves; order Pelecaniformes; family Balaenicipitidae; genus Balaeniceps; species Balaeniceps rex. The sequence goes on from VYZW01000295.1 coordinate 9,717, forward strand.
TACATTACCACAGACCTTATCCTAAGCAAACCGCAGAGATGCATCAAGATTTGTTTGATTTTCAAGCCATGGAGATTTCTGGAGATTTGTTGTCTCATGGGAAAAGTTCTGTAAAGGAAGAAGTAGAGATCCTGAAAGTTGTGACAGATTAATTAGCAGAGTGAGATAAGGCTGAATGTTGGGGCCAATTGCACTATTTCAGCATTTCGGCAAAGGATGAGGAGCCAAAGGTTTTAGACTTGGTTTTCAGAACAAAATACAACATTCATAATTAGGATCAATGCACATCATATTGCTGAAGCAAGTAAAAATTTTTTTTAATGTGAGTCAGCTGTGATCTCAACCTCATGTGAGGTCCTGTAGTCCCTCAGAGGAGCTGTAGTTTTAGGTATCTCATGACTCAATTATATTTGTGTGGATCCCAAAAATTGCATTTTTTTAATATAGTGCTGGAGCACTGACGGCATGTCAAGAAAAACTCAGAATAATACTAGAAAATATTAGGCTCAGAATAATACTATACCAAGCGATGTAGAAGTAATGCTGAACTAAAACTAAACTTTTTGTTTATGTTCCCTCTAGGAGAAATGCCATCACAACTTCCACAACTACAAAAATTTTGATGTAATTGTTTCATTCATTTTTTCTTTTTTTTTTTCCAAAGTGAAATACAAGATGTTTTCTGGGCCATGAATGTAACATGAGATGACAACGTAAAAAATTCAAAGAGAAAAATAACTCTGTATAACAAAATCCTCAGAAATATGTAACATGGAAGAAATAGTTTTCTTGTTTTGTTTCTTCTCTATAAATAAGAAGATGTGATGATTATGCCACATAAGCTAGCATTGGACTTGAGCAGGTGGAATGCCTGAAACTGCTTTTAATCCTAAATAATAATAATTAAAAAAATTTCAGTTTCACAATGGTGTCTAAAAAGGAAAAGATTTCTTTTTTAAAAGTGTTTCCCTACTCTAGTTTTTTGCTATCCATTATAAACAATGCTTCAGCAATAAAATTGCCAACCTTATGCTGACAGTAAGCTACCCCTCTTTCAAGATGTTAACTGGTATCAGAATGCAACAGTGTACTTTTCAGCTTCTGAATAAGTAGCATTCACAGTAAATCACTCAATAAATTCATTGACCAAGATGTGTCTTAAGTTAGATGCCAAGTAAAATTCAAGAAGCCACCTGGGACCAGCTGGTGGATACTCTGAACAAGATGGGAAAGGCTCAGGATGGGGTTAGTCAGTGCCAGTTAAAAGCACAGGTCAGTCATTCCCCTGTTAAGCGTTCCAGCCCCTCAGGAGCTTTTATTCAAAAAAAACCCAAACTGTTTGCTTGCTGCAGAAGAGGCCTTTCAAGGAAGCTCAGTTCAATGGCCTTCAAGTTCACTGTAAAGCTTCTGTAGCTTTCGGGCCATGGGATTAATGACAAATCCAGCAAAGCATATGACTAACTTTAAGCCTGTATGTAATCTCAGTTAAGTCAGTTAGTCTGCCTACATGCTCAAAGGTAAGCAGATCCTGAAGTACTTTGTTGGTCTGGTGTGATTATCCCTGTTGATGTGTAGACACAGTAACTGCTAACTCATACATTGAGGAAACCTGACTTCTGCCTCCAGCTCAGAAATGCATCTTTCTGGGGTGTCTAGTACATATCTCACCAATTCTCCTCTAAGTCCCTGAACCCACTGAAGGGCTGAGGAAAGATTAAATAAGGAATAAATAAGGAATAAATAAGGAATGTTCCTTTCTCATTTTGTACAATAAATAATAGAGATCTTGGATATAGAGCTGGACTCTTTAACAGGAAAGTAATATTCACCATCGGTGTCTCTCTATAAAACGCAAAACAAAACAAATTTTCAGTTGTGATGTTAATTCATTTCTGTGCAGAGCTATTGTTTGGGTCACCCATGTTACATTAACACAGTTCCTGTATGTAGTACAACCATATTAACATTTAACTCAGAAGCAGCTTAATCTAGGTGTATCACTGGTGAAGCTGTGAGATCCTTACATCCAGCTTGTGAGTATCCATATGCCTAGAGATAGCAAAATAACTCATGAATGCCACAACCAATCCATTTCAAAATCCCCAGGAACATTTCTATGGTCTGCTAAAACTATATTCAGCACTCAAAGGCCCTCTGTTTCATTTCTGCTAGTAAATTACCAGGGATCCCAGAGAGGCTGTCCACACTTCAGTCTGCCTTGACCTAGAACAGCCAGAGCTTCTTTTGTTGGCCTGAAGGATGAACCCGATCTGTGGTGGAAATACCATTTCTCTGTGGTATATTGAGGGTTATGGAAGACGTCACCTGAAAATTGTGCAAGATCTTCAGAGCAAATCATGTAAATCTGTCATGTAAATATGTATTTATGGGGTTTTTAGAGCTTGGATCACTGCCATACAGATGGCTCCCTATCATCTGAGTATATATTTAAGGACTTTAAAAAATATGAAGCTTTGACCTGAGCTGTTGGCATATATCTCATCACTGCTCTGGCTGCTGTGCAGGCATAGGATGGAGTTACTGCATTTTCCTCTTCTGTGAGCCCATGTGTAAGCAAGCCAAGCCTTACAAATGATGCAGCATTATAAACAGGGCAAGACTCCTTCCTGATACGGAACAGTGTTTGGTCAGGAGAAATGGCTACTGCATCTCCCGGAAAATGCTAGCTTTGGACTGGCAGAGTTTGCCTGCTACAGAAAATGAGCCCTTCCTCGGCACCAGTGCGACTCAGGGGGACCTGGCATGACATCGTGACTTGGCACACTGATATTTCTCTCCCGGATCTCTCTCACTGTGCGACTTTGAGTTAAAATTATCTTGCTGCAAGTCCAACAGGGAAACAAATGCACTTTTCTGTTTTCACTTACATCTGCTAGTATTAACAGCAAAAAATATCTTGTTGCTGCACTGTTTTCCTTCCACCAATTGTAAAAGTCAACTGGAGTCACAAGGATTTTCCCATCTGTAGTAGATTTTTACTGAGATTTGGACTTCTTGGTGAGGTTCTCTCCTACCCTGTGGAATCTTCTTTGCATTGTGTTAGAGAGCAGACTACATGGTTACGGGTAAAACCATATGCTCTAGTTTGAGTTTTCAAATGGGGAGGACAAACTCCCTCTTCCCATATTTATTTCCAAGGGAAAAAATTAAAGCAGTAGTACTATACCCTAGCAACAGGGTCCATCAGAGAGCAGGATGGTATATTCAGTTCTATTTCCTGATTTAAACTTGTTTTCAAATATAGACCAAATTCTTAGAGCTGAGTTCATCCTGAGATATCTGCTTTCATGCACTGTGTGCTGGTATCTCAGAATTATCTGCTTTTTGCAGATATCCCAACCTGCTAATTAATAACATGAATGCACAATGGGAATTCTCTAGCTGAAATCACAGCTAGAAATAGATAAGAAAACAGTATATATTTTTAATTTTAAACTTTATTTTTTTGATAAACTGTATGCAGTGGTTCTGCTATGTCATATACTATCTGCCATGGGTTGTGACATAATGAAACATGACATGATGTAACCATTAAGATGACCCAACGTGGCATAATCAAATGCAAAATGATTCATTCTGACTAAGCATGTCATAATTTTCTCATTATTTTTCTTAAGTCATACACTCTACCTTACTGTTAACTTGTTAATTCTATTCAGGGACCAGGTACAGGACTGCAGGAAACAGAGCTGTCCATGCAGTATCAGTAGCAACACAACATACAGATAAGCAGGAACATAAATGTCATGTTGAAGTGATGCTAAGGCTGCTTATAAACTAAGGCCCCAATTCTGTGTTGGGAACTATGCAGGCATGCTCTGCAGAACAGAAAGCCTGATGTTAAAAGGTTTTAAACATGATCAGGGCATAAAATGTGTTTGCATTTTTCTGAGTACACCTTTTTGATACCAGCTGGAACTGTGCAGCAACTGCATTCTGAAAAAAAAGCTCTGAAGGAAGAATGTTAGGAAGATAGCATGAATTGCAGAAAGTTAAGGCTGTGAATCTTTATAAATCTGTCATGGTCCAATATACTAAAGTGCTCTTTATCAATATAATGAATCAGCTCTGTACTCCAATGGTTGTAAAGGTCAGTTATCACAGAATCACAGAATCATTTGGTTGGAAAAGACCTTTAAGATCATCGAGTCCAACTGTACCTGTCCACTACTAAACCATGTCTCTAAGCGCCTCATCTACCCATCTTTTAAATACCTCCAGGGATGGTGACTTGACCACTTCCCTGGGCAGCCTGTTCCAATATTTGACAACCCTCTCCGTGAAGAAGTTTTTCCTAATATCTAATCTAAACCTCCCCTGGCGCAACTTGAGGCCATTTCCTCTCATCCTATCACTTGCTTCTTGGGAGAAGAGACCGACACCCACCTCGCTACAACCTCCTTTCAGGTAGTTGTAGAGGGCGATAACGTCTCCCCTCAGCCTCCTCTTCTCCAGGCTAAACAACCCCAGATCCCTCAGCCGCTCCTCATAAGACTTGTTCTCTAGACCCTTCACCAGCTTCGTTGCCCTCCTCTGGACACGCTCCAGCACCTCAATGTCCTTCTTGTACTGAGGTGCCCAAAACTGAACACAGTACTTGAGGTGCGGCCTCACCAGTGCCGAGTACAGGGGAAGGATGACTTCCCTGGTCCTGCTGGTCACACTATTTCTGATACAAGCCAGGATGCTGTTGGCCTGCCTGGCCGCGTGGGCACACTGCTGGCTCATATTCAGTTGGCTGTTGATCAACACCCCCAGATCCCTCTCCGCCAAGCAGCTTTCCAGCCACTCATCCCCAAGCCTGTAGCATTGCATGGGGTTGTTGTGGCCCAAGTGCAGGACCCGGCACTTGGCCTTGTTGAACCTCATACAATTAGTCACAACCCATTGGTCCAGCCTGTCCAGGTCCCTCTGCAGAGCCTTCCTACCCTCAAGCAGATCAACACTTCCTCCCAGCTGTGTCATCTGCAAACTATGTCAGTTATCCTGTATAACAGACCACAACACGAGCATTCTCCAATTCTAAAAGCTGGTACTATAAGTCTACCTTCTACTCGCTGTCATGACTAAAGGTGACATGAGTAAACAACAGACTGTACAGACATCTCTCAGTCATAATAATACTCAGGCACAGTAGCAAGGGTTAAGGACAGAGTGTCAGGCTTAACTTCTCCTCATTACCATTCAGAAAACTATCATTTAATATTAAGGTAATTGTAACACAAGGATATGAGTCATGCCCTTGTGTTACACTTACTTTTAATATTAAATAATAGTTTTTGTAATAGTAATGTCCTTTGGGGATGTTTCATTCTACATTAGGCAGTTCTGACTGATGTCTGTCTTTGCAGATATCGTTATCAGCCACCAAAAGCTCTTCTACCAGTACATGTCCATAATCTACAGGAATTCCAGACCATGAGTGTTGTTCCATTGAAGTCATTGTCATTTCTACTAGATGTTTCTAATCTATTAAGAGTTTGACTATTTGATTGTTGCCATAACTGTGATTTCCTTTTTGAAGTCTACACAGAAGTATGCACCTCTTGCTCTGCTGTGTTAGGATTTCGTCCACATCCCTAGCTGCCTGGTTATGCTATAACACATGCTATATACATCAAGTGGGCAGGCTACAGGAGGTATAGGGTTTAGCTTGCTGTTACCATGATGTTTTAGTAGTAGATTCTAGGAGCTGGACAAAAATATTGAAAAGAGTTTGAATTAGACTTTTAAAAAGTATTTCCTATGTAGAACTGTGTTCATGTAAGCTCAGAAATCACAGGAGCTGCAGTAAACCTAGCTTGTGCCTGTACTACGAGCAGAGGTCCTCTGTCAATGATTACAACCATACAAAGCTGTGCATTGTGTAAAAAATAATTTTCAGAAAGGCATCATTTAAAAGAGAAAAGGACAGACACTAAAAGCTACAAGATCCTACTGTTGATCAATTATGAGAGGAAAAGGAAAATTCTCAGTAAGGTCTCAATATCCTTTCTGAGGCGGTAAGAAGACTATGGAAATATTTTCATTTAAATGGAGCCTTCTGCACTCAGAATGGTAGGATGAAGGCATAAGCCTCTTTGGGAAGAGTTTGGTTATCCCACTCTAAAGAAGGTATGAAGGGCACTAAGTCCTGCTGATGCATAGGAGCTCTTTTGCCACTGGCAGGGAACAACACAAGTACTGAAGTAAAGTCCTGGGGAAGAACTTGTACCATGCTGCCCGTGGCAATTTTGCAAGATCAACAGAGGGAAAGTGTCAGGATTAAGTTTGAGGTCAGCTGGTTCCACAAACCACTTGTTACCCCAAATTGACAAAAAGTGGGCAAAACCATGGGGACTACTGCCATCCTTCTTGGTCCTCATAATGCTATCAAATGAATATTGCAGAAAGGGACAACGTTGAACTCCCTGGTACCCACAGGCCAGCTCAGATTGTTCTGAGGTGGGACTAAAATCTAATGCTAAGTACTTGTAAAATTTCTGAAAACATCTTAACTTCTTGCAGATTTCCTTTTCTGATTAGTATCTGGGACTGAATGTCAAGCTTCCACCGCTTTCACCAGCAGAAGATATATATAGCAGGTATAAATTTTGGAGAAATTGGGCCTCATAAAGGAAATTCTATTTGAAATGACCATAACTTTAGTGTAGAAGTAGTTTAAAGAGCTCTGCATTTTTATCTTCAATATTGTTTGCCCTTGTCAGTGACAGTTCAGCCAACAGTTACTATTCTTTTCTCTCTTTCAAAAGTTTGGAGCATGGCTAAGGGCTAGGTGAGACCACGCTCTCAGTGTAGTTATTACTTAAAAAACCCCATTGGATTCTACACAAGGCAAGCAAGCTCTATGCAGCCTCTGTACTACATTTGAATAACACAGGTAATGAAATATTGGTGCTTCAGATCATTAGTCAGGTAATTATGGGTTTTTTTTGTTTGGGTTTAATTAAAATTAGTCTCGGAATGTGTCCATTACAAGAAGAGGTCCTCACTGAACAACTGATACACAACAGTCCTTGGTTAGTAAATAAGGAATGTCTATTCTTATCCACAGCTTAAAAAAAAACTCCCTAACTGTTCAACACTTTTTCATTTACAGATTTCAAATCACAAGTGAAAGGAGGGCAGTATCACTTTCTCATTTAACCAAAATCATCTAGGTCAGGGGAAGAGAAGGAATAGAAACTCTGTTCTGTGATTCATACCTAGCCATTATCTACCTTAGACATTCCACAAAGCCACTCATAGGTATTTTAGTAGTAACATATATTTGCCTACTTAAGGGCAAATCCTTTGTGCAATCCTGAAGAGCTTCACTAAAGACAACAGTTTTGTACACACTTAGACCTGGCCCATATTTTTTTTTTTCAGATGCAAATCATTGCATTTAGACAAATTTGTTTTCCTCAAGTGCCGTCCTGTATGTATTTGTGGCAAAGAAACTGTAAGACAGCAAACATTCATCTTTAATCTGATGAATGCTTCACCACATGCTAGGATGTGTGTTTCAAGGTATATTGTCTGAGAGATCCGTTCTCAGAAATCATGGTGTGGTGCTTTACAAAGAGACAGATGCTTACATGTTGTGACTAAAAGCTGATTGGCCCAAGTACATGAAATTATACAACTCTAAAATTGAGACTAGCACAGGCTTCCTTAATGATGCAAATTTCCATCCATGAGTTTTATAATCCTCACCAATTTCCAGGAAACAATGTAACATAACAAAATTAGGGGGAAACAAAGGGTTTCTCAGTTTATTAGGTACATGATCCAAATCCTCTGAAATTCAGAAGCAGCCTTTGCATAGAGAATAATGGACTTTGAAGTGGGCTCTGTGCTATAGAGTTATTCCTGGCTGTAGAAGCAAAAATGCCCCCAGCCACAGAGCCACAGACATGTATCTTGTCTGCAAAAATATGATTCCTTGTTGAGAACTCTATACATTATGCTCATAGGTAAAAGTTAAATAAAGCATATATCTGCTACTATTGTTTCTCTTATTAAGCAGAAAGGGATGAATTCAATATTCAATTCAAAAATATATTTTGGAGAAAAGGAAAAGGGTGGGGGTAGGTGAATAAATATATGTGAAATCACAACATGATACTAATGTTCAATTACAAAAACTTTACAGAAGTCTATTTATTTATTTATTTATTCTAATTCTAAATCCCTACCACTACACAACAATGTCACATTTTAATGTAATATCATGTCCAATGCATATTCATGAAATAAAAATCTTGGCAGTGGCACAAGAAAAGTGGGATGAAGTGTGTTTGGCGGAGTGCGTCACGTTTCCAGACCAGCGGATTTTTTGATTAAAGTCCCTTATCCGTTTTATCATGCATATCCACTCTCTGATTAAAGTGATCTGGAGCTGACACTCACAATGTCAGTATGCACTGAGACCCTTCACACAAAACATGGTTGGAATTTATATGCTTTAAAAAAAAGGGGGAGGGGGAGAAGAGAAATAGACCAACCAAACCTGCTGCATTAAATTAAGTATATATGTGTATATCTATCTACTAAAAAAACACACTTTGACTTGTTTGTTTTAATCTTACATATTTCTTTTTAACATTGCCAGGCTACAAATACTGCATGTTTTATTTCCATTTCAAAAAGTATCTGTGGTGCAAGTTCTTTATCTCTGTTACACTGGGCTTTCAATCAAAATGCTTCCACGCTGAGGTGAAAAACATAGCTAAGGTCTCCCACAGTCACAAATAAATAATGAATTTTTCCAAATTTACACACATCTTCTACTTTCCCCCGCCCCAGTTTGTTTAATTAATGTACCATAACTTTATACATCTAAACCACAGGTTATCTGTTAAGAAAACTGATTCTGCAACAGCAGATGTACATGGATGTTGCAAGGGGAAGTTCACAGATCCACAGATCTCTTCTCCAGGTCCCAACCTCAGTAGCCTCCAAGTATGTGTAAGCTATCTGAGAATTTATTTTCAAGACTCAGGACATTTAAGGGGATGCAAATTATCTGAGACACGTGTTATATGCGTGAAAATATGGTAGCCATTTTTCTGGCTCTCTGTGAGTGGTTTAATTCCCCTTGAATTTAAAGAGCTTGTGGTCAGGCTCTTCACCACGATTGCAGAAGGTGCTTAAGCATAATCTCAACTTTAAGCATAGGAACAATGAAATTTAAGTACTCTAAGTGTTTGTCTTACCTGTGAACAAAGGGATTTCAACAGTGCCCTTAACAGAGGTGTTACAAGTGTTCATTCTCTCTAGCAATACAGCAGTATTTTGCATTTCTAAATGCTGGGTTCCAATCATGAAATACTTATGAAAAAGCNAAGTTTTATCTGATTGTTAAGTTTTCAGTAACCTATGTTTCCTTGATAGGTTTAATTTATCCAATATAACTTTGAGTATTTAATAAATAGCTTACATAAATTCCAAATGTGTCTGAACATTCCTCTGGGTTACATTTTTATTTTACTTTTATAAAACTGTGGAGTTTT
>VYZW01000296.1:0-10636 GCA_013401315.1 Balaeniceps rex
TGGTGCTCAGTTGCTGACTGGAGCTAAACCACGACAGTTGAGAATTTATTTCATGAAGAAAAATCTTTTCCCCTTTGGTTACTTATTTGCATTTTTACATTTATCATATTTGTAATTCAATGTATAGAAATCTTTATCATTGAATTTAATATTAACACATTAATCTGGGACAAGATAGACAGATAAATACATACATATACCTACATACATATGGATTTTAAAATCCACATCAGGTAAATAAAGATGCTTTTACTGAAATATCATTTTTGATATAAACAAAAATAATGCATTTTTGAAGTAATGAAAGACATTTTCATGCTCTAAAACCCGAGAACTATATTATTCTATTGATTATTACATTTTTATTTTTTAATTTCCTCTTAGTCTTACACCTTATGGTAGACTCTACTTAATTCATATTGTCAGCATATATGAACAGTTGTAAGAAAGAGCATGCGATTTTCAAAACAGATGACAACAGGCGCTGGAGAGGACATCACACATTAAAATAGAAGATGGAGAGTGATGCACTCCTCTACCTACTTAATAGACTACTATGACTTTCCTGGAAGATTTTGCAACATTCCCAGATAGCTAATTTGATATGGAGGTGGGAAAAGGTAGCATAGGTGTGGGAATTTTGAAATATTTTACAAATCCACAAAACCTAGAACTTAATATGTCCATCAAATTGTATGCTATCACTCTGGGGGCTACTAAAGGCTATGTTAGACAGGCTTTCTAGTACTGGAATTGAAGGCAAGCTGGTCTGGGGTTGTGAAAAAGGATGGTAGTTAAAAGCATTGGTTGAATAAAGGTCACAACAACAGAATATAAAATGCAATATATCAATGCCTTGAAATGATAGAATATTAGGTTCTTATAAGCAAGGGAAGTATCCTACTGTTTTTATTTGTTGTAAAGGTCTTTTATTTCTTCTGTATATGACAGAACTATTCAAATACCATTTTCAGGATTACCAGCATAAAAAGTTACTAGTGTCTAGTATACTTTTATCCCTCACATTTTAATTTCCAGCTGAAGGTGGAGAAGATACTTCTCCCTTCATGTAAATTATTACATTTTTCCCCTTTCCCTATGAACCGAAGACATCTCTTCTAGGAAGAGAATGCAAGGGTATAATAAAAATATGCATTATCGACTAAAACCAAAGGTAGCAAAAGCAAATAAAATGTGCAGAATGTAAAAAAAATAAATATCTGTCCTACAGGACAAATAAGAGGGGGCTGTGTTCCTCGCGGCCGTTTGGTGTGAGAGACCGTCCGCTCCCCTCCCTTCTCATCCCCTCCCCGACGGCTGCGGGCTTGGCAGGAGCGGCCTTCGAGCGCCGGGCTTGGTCGGGGGCAGCATCCCGGGAGTTCCTGGCTCCACCAGTCGCTCATTCCCGGCGCGCAGCGGCGCAGAAGAGTAGGAGAGGCAGCGGGAGAGACAGTCCGCCATATTTCTGCCTCACCACGCCCGCGGAGCCAAGCCATTGAAAAGCCCGGCGAGCTGAGCTCACGGTGTGCATGCCCCAGTCTCTGCCTGCCTTCTCTTCCTCTCTGGTGGCGCCCTTTCTACCCACCCCCCCTCTCTTTCTTACTGTCAGGGCAGGAACGAGCCGCGACAGCTCTTCGGCAGCACCCCTCCCCGCGAGAGGGGCGAACGACCGTGCCTGGAAGAAAGGTCCACCGTAAGGAAGTTCTCCCGCCAGGCGCACGCTGAGATTGCCGGGCGGCGGCGGGCTTGCCCGCTTTCGGAGGAGCCGAACTCTCGCTTTAGGAGTGATAGGGAAGTGTGTGTGTTAGCGGGGGAGGGATTAGCGGCCATTAGCATTTCCGTGGGGGGTGGTTACTTCGGAGGGCAGTGGGGGTGTAGTTTGCGAGGGACACTCGGGGACCGCGTCGGTAGCAGGAGGAGGAGGCGGTGGCAGAGATAGCGGTGAGGGAAGGAGGGAGAGGGGTGTCTGTGCCGAGCAGCTTGGCTCGCCTAGATAGCACTGCTGCCGTCGCGGCTGCTATGGTGGATGTTTTCGTGTTGCTTGGTGCATAATTTAGACGAGAGGAGGAGTTGGAAGCGGCGACTATTAGAGAGGCAGGGAACGGGGGATCTGTGCTGCCGGGGGCCCCCTCTCTTTCTCCTTGCCCGTGTGTGGCATCGAGGCAGCTCCCTGCAGTGCCCGGGTGGGGGCTCCCGGACAGAGAGCGTCTGTGTCCCCCGGGGCTGGTGCTGTGGTGGGGGGTGTGTGTGTGCTCGCGTTTTTAGGGTGGGGGGTGGGGGTTGTGTCTGAACCAGTTAGGAAGAATGACTTTGGAGTCCATCATGGCGTGCTGCCTGAGCGAGGAAGCCAAGGAAGCCCGGAGGATCAACGACGAGATCGAGCGGCAGCTGCGCCGGGACAAGCGGGACGCCCGTCGGGAACTGAAGCTGCTGCTGCTGGGTGAGTGCGGGCCGCTGTCGGCACACACGCCTTAAGTGCCGCTGGGGGTGCAGCCCAGGCATCGCCGCCCCGGCCTCCCTCCGGCTGGCTACACCGGTGCGTTACATGGCGCGGTCGGTTCGGTTTCCCCCGGGCTCTCGCCACCTTCGCCGAGGGGCGGCCGTGGTGGCGGTGACCCGCTCGCCGTTCCTCCGCCGCCGCGTTGTGTGTGTGCGGCCGTGTGCAGGCTTCGCCGAGGCGCTTGTAGCTGGGTAAATAACTGTGGTTCCTATGGGTGGGTTTGATATGGTAGGGAACCCGATCTTCCAAAATGGAGAGGGAAAGGATGGCTGGTGAGTGAGGGGGTTTTGGGGGAATATCGGCGATGATGGGTGTAGGAGAGTGATGGTAAGGAAGCAGATTAATGAAAGAACTCGCAGGGGGAGTTGCTTTGCAGATTGATGGTGGCAGGCTTTAATATCTGCATTGTTCTGTGAGCCTTGGAAAGGTTGTTGGGTAACCAGTTGCATTTTTTTAATTGTGATTTTTATTTAATGAGGCAAACTGGGATAAGGGGCTTATGCCTAGATTGTAGACTGATTTTTAAAGCAAAAGGAGAAAGAAACCATAAAGACCCAGATGCACCCATGAAGCTGAAGAGTAACCTTAAGTATGCTGGAGGATAACAGGATCTTTAATACCTTTGGAATCCACACACTGTTCAGGAAATAAAATCTATTGTATCATTTCTCTTTAATTAAAACGGAGGTTATTTTGGAGCCACAAGTGTGCAAAGGCAATGTTTGTTTAATAGGAATTTGGCTTGTGTTAAAATAAACCTTTTGAATTAAAATACATTTGTCTATATCTGATGTGCTCTACTATGTTGTGTAGTTCTTGTGGTAATACAGCTTGTGCCTTAGACTAGCAGGCCTTGAAATATGTCTGCACCAGTGTTTGGTGTGTGGATGAATGGGAATGTTCCAAGTGGATGTGGGGTGTTTATGCCAAAGACTCTTGTCTTGGGTCATATACGTGAAAGTAATGATTTATATTGGGGGAATAAACTGCCTTTTCAATAAGGTAAGGAGAGTTGAAAGGAAGTCAGAATTTATTTTAATGCTTGCTTATGAATGTGTTGTTTCCTACTTTAAATAATACAGTTGGTCTTCTGTATATGGAGAAAGGTATTGGAATCCTTAACTGATGTGGAAAAAGGAGGGGTGGAGACAGATAAAATGCTACCAGTAATAACGTTCTGTCTCATTTTGGCCTATTTTTTGGTTGGTGGAAGTGTGTGCCGTGGCTATTTCAAGATCCAAACCCAATAAAAAATAGAGGACAGATAGCTTGCATTTGTTTAATTTTATGGATATTTAAGTATAATTACTAACTATATACATTTGCTACAGAGGAGGCAGTTGACATTTGACTTGTTACTCAGGTCCAAATTGTTTCTGCATTTCCTGTTTTTCTTGCAGTAATGCTAGAGGTTTCTCCCAAGTTTTTAAAAATGCATGAAACTTATTGAATGATACCAACATATACCACCCAGAGAAGGAATTCAGAGATTTGGTTCTACAATGAGTAGTGCAGAACTTGTATTGTTTTATAAGATCCACCCACTGGTAACGTTAAGTGTATGGATAGGTAATGGTAGATTAGGGCCCAATTGTGGCATTACCTTAGACCAAATGAAATAAGGTGATTTCGGAGCAAATAGATAAGAAGCCATCACTTAGAAAGCTTTGGAGAAAACTTACTGATTGCCTGTATGAACGTTTTCTGCATATATCAGTATAAACCATGCTTCTGAAGATGTAAGCATGATGTATGAGAAACCAAAAGAGGTAAATGTTCTGCTTCATACTTAATAGCATATCTGTATTTGAGTAGAAACCAGTATAGAAATTGTTATTGTGTACACATTTTTCGTATTGTACTTTGTCAGCCTCAGTCATATAAATTTGATTGAAAGTGTTTGTGCATGTGCAGCTGTTTAACAGTTAACGATCTCATCTTGTAAAATGCAATATAGCAGTGAACCACTGTTGAAATCACAGGGTTGGATAAAGATTCAAGTTTCAATTTATTAAAAAAAAAAAAAGCCCACACACCAAAACTTTCTAAAAATTTGTTTTAATTAGTGGGTTTCTCTTAGGTATCTGACAGTACTTCTTTCAGTCACTCTCACTGCTTCCCCAGCATAGTCATTTGTTCAGTTCTTAAGTTTGTGTTATTTGTTTGGGTCATTCATATAGCTGAGATGGACAAAAACATTTTAAAAATAGGAAAATAATAATTAAAATGGTGAGACTGGGAACATAAATGTCTGAAACTGCTTAAAGTCATCCTTTTTTTTTAATTGACTTGACCTCTACGGTCCCATTACATATCTTTGTCCCTCAAAACTTAAAGCAACAGTATTGCTTAACTTTATTTTATGTAAATGTTAGGCAAGCTTTTTTCAAAAGTGTCAACTTCTCAGTCACACTTTGAAAAGTGTTGTTGGGCTTAAAAGCCTAAGTGGGTTAAAGGCTTTTGAACATGGGGCAAAGGTATATCTTTTTGATCATAAGGAGAGAACACAGCTTAAGCTGAGCTGTGTTAATTGACCATGCATGCTCTTTGAACTTGTTGCAAGTGCAAAGTAAAAGGTATTAACCCAAAAGGTTTTAAGGAACAAATGAGCATATCTATGCCACATTTTTTTTCTTGTTTAAAAATTAGACATACATACAAATGCACATATGTAGCAAATATAAAGAAAAAATTCTGGGTCAGAAAAGAGGACTTCTTTTTTTCCCCTCTTTAACTTGTAGAAATTATAGTGCTTCCTTGCAAAGTGAAATATTTCCCTCCTAACTGTGTAGGTTATTGTTACTGTGTGACACATACTATGCTGTGTACACCCTTCTTGTGTATTAATAATGATATCTTTTTACTTTTCATGGAATCAAAGAGTTTAAAATGTTGAAAGTAATTTCTGGAAAACTTTTTTTGCATGGTAAGATTATTTTAAATTATTAGCTAAAAATAAATCCTCTTCATGATTACACATTAAAATACCACTTTTAGGTACTGCATTGAACATCATTGTCCTGTTCTAATCTATTCTAAAAATTAAGCAAAGTATCTTTTTTTATTATTGTAATTCTAAAAAGTGAGAACTCAAACATATGCGCTGAAGTGTATTACAAAGATAGTTCAGCTAGCACAACTTGGCTGTAATGTTTAAGGTACTTTGGAACAAATTTAGTCTTCCACTGAATTTAGTTTTCATCTCCTGTATTTTTCAAATTCTTCTGGATTTCATTACTACTGAACATTTTGTAAAACCTTATGATTGTTCTCCAAAGCGTAAAGTTGTTAATATCCATCTGTTGTTTGCTGTTGTAAAAACATTTATTGTTATAGTATGAGAAAAATGAGTGGGTTTTAGTGTTTTATATTGGTATATACCAATGTACAGTATTCTACATGCTTGTGTTTTAAGCATGTATGTACATATTTATTGTTAAGTAGTAAGAGCCATGTGCTTTAGCTTTCTATGTATATCATTTTGACTGTCATCAGTGGAAGTTTTGCCTGGTCTCAGAAAGCAATGTTTGTGCCTAAATGTTAGATTGTAGCCATAAACCTTCATTACTGGACATACTATGTCTGTACACTGTATATACTTATGCATTATTTTCTCATCAGGAAATGTCTTGAGTATCTAGGAAAATAATTAGCAATATCTTGCTAGCTATGTCTATATATCTATAAGCTTTGGCAAAATTAAGTATTGGAGGGCTTGACAGTGTGTTTGCTATTTTGTATCATGCTTGCAGGTATTGTGACGTGCAAAACATGGCTCTTAAGGCAAAGGTGTTCTTTTTGTTTGAAATAGCAGATGAGTCAGTGAAGCGAGGTGTCAAATATGAGTATCCTTTCATTCTCTATATGTTACCAAAGGAAACAGGTGGAAGGTAAATCATTTTAATTTAGCATGAACTGCAACTAGTCTTAACTGGAAGACTTTTTTTTTTTCTTGTTCTCCGAACCTACAGGATATATATATGTGTAGGTTTTGGGTTTTTTTTATACCTATGTTAGCTGAATGAAAGATTCGCATGCAGAACTCAGTGAATTAGCAAAGACTTTTTTCTTTTAAAAAAAAAAACTTGAAGAGGAAGTGGGCCCATCAAGCCAACAATGAATCTTCCTTCCCTGCTGTAATCTGAAATACCTATGCAAATAGACAGTCTCCTCTACTTATATAAGTAGGTAAACTGATACTATGTGTGTTTCAGTTTTATGCACACAATTTAAAAATGCTGATATTGGATAGTATATTCAAATTGGCTGTTTTCTTTGCTATTCATTAAAGCAGAAAACTTAATTATTTTGAAAGAGCATTGCAACCTTTTCTTATTATCTTGTATTGATCCATACTTATACTTGCAGTGAACACTTGAAAATAATTTTAGGTATTTACAACAGTATGTATTTACGATTAGAAAACAAACAATTAATATATATCTTGATGATGTATGTTGAAACTAGATTGGTAAGTATCTCTTACTTTGGAGAAGCTGCTTCTAAGGTTATCTAATTTGATTCTGGATGACAAACACTGATATATTCTATTATATATAGACATATACATCCATATATAAAAATAACTGTTTTTGAGGAAAACATGAATCATCATCTTGATATCAATGTGATATCATGATTTCACATTTGCTGGAAAAGAGCATATTAATTCTTTTAATGCATGATGAAGGAATATTTTATTTTCAGCCCTTATAAAGGATTTTCTTGTGGGTTAGGTTTTTTGTTTGTTTTGATTTTCCTTCTTTATAAGTGATCTACTGTAGCTAATGGAAATTAGCTTAGAACCTCAGTAGTCAAAGAATTCTGGCTTAATTTTGCTCATAATGTCAAAAAGCCAAGGGACCCCAAATTTGTACTTCCCATTAAAAACAATATTGAATTCATACAGGAGGGAAACATATATGCTGAACAGAGGAATCTCTTGAGAAGGGACTTTTGGCTATATATTGTAATGTTAAGAAATAATTCTGTGTTTTTAGCTACTTCAAATTATTTTTGTTGGGGTATAAAGGCAATGGCAATTTCATAAGGAACAGCATTTCTTTTGAAGTAATATAACAATCTCTGCAAAATTAATCCCAGGCAGGTGTGACAATAGCATTATAAGGTAGATGTGTGTTTCTTGCTCTGCTGAATGGAATAACACTCAGGAAAGATGCATTCGCATACTTGAGCAACACTGTAGGAACAGCTGTTGCTAATAAAATTATGGGAAGATTTTCAACATTCACCTTTTATTTGCTCTACTTATTTAAAACGTCTGACTAGCAAGAATCAAGAGAAAAAAAGCAATATCAAAACTGAGGGAGGACTTGAATTAGGAAATACTATGAAACCATATATACGGTATTTTTAAGATCAAAGAAGTAAGCATGCAGCAGGCTTTAAGTATTGTGTTAACTCTGTGCAAAGAAATAAGATACGTTAATACTGAAGGGCATGAGTCTAAGTGATACTACAGTTTGGAAAGTTTTAAAAGTTACTGGGGAAGTTCCAGGAACAACATAAATGTGGGTGGTTGGTTTTTGGTTTTGGGTTTTGTTCCCCCCCCCACCAGCTAAATTTAAGAATAGAATAGAATAGTTCAGTTGGAAGGGACCTACAACGATCGTTTAGTCCAACTGCCTGACCAATTCAGGGCTGATCAAAAGTTAAAGCATGTTAGTAAGGGCATTGTCCAAATGCCTCTTAAACACTGACAGGCTTGGGGCATCAACCACTTCTCTAGGAAGCCTGTTCCAGTGTTTGACCACCCTCTCAGTAAAGAAATGTTTCCTAATGTCAAGTATGAACTTCCCCTGATGCAGCTTTGAGCCATTCCCACACAAGTATAAATTTAAGATTAAATTTTAAATGTTCTGAAAGCACATTACTTCCCCCAAAGAATAATGTTGATATAGAGAATAAACTGAAAGGTGATTGTTGACAGATTTTTGTTCTTTGTGGGTTTTGAAAGGACAAATTGCTTGGAATAATCAAGCTATTTAATTTGCATACTATGTTTAATGTTTAGAGCTGGGTCAGTACTATAGAGTTTTGTCACAGAACTCCTGTGTGGATGCAGTTGCCAACAGAAAAATGCTATTGTTTTGTTTGTGTGTTTGAGAAGGTGGTGTGACTATGCCAGAAACAAACAAAACCCATCAGTCAAAAAGAAGATTCCTCCTCTGTTGATCCATTCAAGCAGAAACATCCAACAATCCTACATCCATGTAGTTAAGAACTACATGGTTTAGAAAAGCCCCATGGTGGTGGTTAAACTCATCTTTCTGTGGAGGGGAGGTGATGTCTAATATGTGTATAGGTTGAATAAAGCAGTGGGACATCAAAAAGTCTAAAAAAAAAATGGAAACCCTTAGTGATTCAGTGAAGTGAAAAGATAGGTGTACTGTGTCTGGCTGGGACTGAGTTAATTTTCCTCATAGCGACCCATATGGTGCTGTGTTTTAGATTGGTGTGTTATCAAACTCTGTTTTGGTCACCAACATTTTAGCTATTGCTGAACAGTGCTTGCACAGCATCAAGGCCTTCTCTCTTTCTCATTCTGCTGCCCCAGGGAGTAAGCTGGGGGTGGGAAGAGGTTGGGAGGGGACACAGCCAGGACAGCTGATCTGAATTGACCAAAGGGATATTCCATACCATATCACATCATGCTCAGCAATAAAATTGGGGGGGAAGTTTTTCCAAAGTACCCATTGCTTGGGGACTGGCTGGGCATCAGTCTGCTGGTGGTGAGTGATTGCTTTTGCATCACTTTTCTTTTTCTTCCCCCCTCCGCCCCTTCACTTATTAAACTGTCTTTATCTCAGTCCACTGGTTTGTTTTTTGTTTGTTTATTTTTTCTTGCTTTTGCCCTTCTGATTCTCTCCCCTATCCTGCTAGGGAGGGAGTGAGTGACTGGGTGGGGGCTCACCTGCCAGCCGGGGTCAACCTACCCCAATAAGAGAGGTTGTATCACTGTTGTCTTCACGCAGCTGAGCTGTGTATTGGCACTTTCATCTCAGAACTTGGCTATTCGTGAATTAGGCTGACCTCTGTAGTGGAAGAAGCATCTGTTAGGAATGGCACTAGACTAGGGTTTTTCTTGGAGCAAATAGTTGGACTGAATGTCTTCCCAAGGTCCTGCCCTGATCTATGCCTTTTCTATTAGATCTAGGAAAATACCATGGTGGTTCTTGTTGAAATGCTTTAGGATTCACCACAAGCTATCAAGAGTCTGTTACAGGAAGGTGTGGGTTTTTTTTTTTTCCTTGAGGGAAACTGGAAAGGGCAGTCAGCATTTGAAGTATCTTCTTTCCCTTTCTTTTAAAATCTTATCTCTTCTGCAAAGAGATCAGTGCGCTTAGACCCTTAACTCTATTTGAAGTTAACTCAAAATAGAGTTCTGATCTTGGTAAATGTCACCAAATGTGGATCAGAAATTTTTCTGCATGGGTTTAGCCAACTTCAAGTTAAATTCTAGCAAAGAGCTAGAATTAGTTTAGAGTTTAGAAATTAGCCATGATCTCAACCCAAAAAATCACTTTCTTGCTCATGGTTTTATAAATAGAGCAACTATGTAAGGAAACGTGTCTAGGTACATTTTGAAATTTTCCATTAGAATAAATATTTTAGACATCACAGTATTTTCATTTATGGCACAGAACTTGCATTATTGCATAGTCCTGTTCACATGCCTGTCATTGTACCTGAGCTGTATGCTCACTGGCTGCTAGTGCACCACTTACTGGCACTTGGCTAGTTCATTGCTCTACTAGGTGTAAAGTCAAATGCTACATAATAATCTTTGGCAAGAGTCATTCTACTGTGTGAGAACATTTATGTAAGTTAAGGAAAGTTGCTTTTCTCCTTGTTCTACAAACCCATCACAGGAGAGTTTTTCAACTCTTAAGTCTTTAATCTGAATGTTAATTCTCTTGCTCACATCGTGGTTTAGCCCCTGTCTGCAACCAAGTACCACACAGCCGCTTGCTCACCCTCCCCCCCACACCCCGTGGGATAGGGGAGAGAATTGGAAGGGCAAAAGTAAGAAAACTCGTGGACTGAGATAAGAACAGTTTAATAATTGAAATAAAATAATAATAAAAATAGTAATAAAAATTGCAATGAAAAGGA
>VYZW01000297.1:2955-18528 GCA_013401315.1 Balaeniceps rex
CTCGGCCGGTAAAGCCGTTGGTCCGGGGAGGGCGCGGGCCCTGTGAGGAAAACGGCCGAGCCGCTGGCTGCGGGAGCCGGGGGCGCCTCGGCGGGCACGGATTCGCCGCGGGGGCTGGGAGGGGGGAGGGGGCTGCTTCCAGGTGCGAGGGCGTGATCCAAATGGAAGAAGGTGGGAGGAGGAGGCAGGTCTGGTAACCGGGTATGGGCACCGGCACTCACCGGCGACGGCTGAGCCGCTGGCGGTCGGCTCTGCCCTTCCCCTGCCCCGGCTCTCTAGGTGCCTGCCTTCTGGGAGAAGGTGCGATGAAAGGATGAAAGCCGCAGTCTGCAGTGCTTCGTACACACATTTTTTTTCTGCAATACGCTCGTTTTCTGCTCACAGTCATTAAACTTCGCATATACTTGATTCACGCTAGGCAGGGTGAATGTGATCGCAGGAAATGTTGGAAAGGGCAGGTGGCATATAGTCAACACCATTACGCTGTGCTCCCCCGAACTGGTACTGAAATTGTTCCCCTTCTGAACAGTAACTGATAGAACGGTCCTAATTTCTTAGAAATACAAGGCCTCGCTGTCATTTACCAGATACTCTGCCAGATAGTTTCCGATTACTTTGGGCAGTAGCATGAACAAATTAGACTTAACATCATGAAGAAAAGAGAGGGTATTTTCAAGTGTATTCTGCTTGCACACATGTATTTACAGTACCCATCCGCTTGTGTTTTCAAGTTACTTATTCACACTAGTAGAAGCCCATTGCAGAACTTTAATGGAAAACTGAAGAAAGAAGAAAGGGAAACTTTAATTTTACTTTGTTGGTCATTAAATTCAAATACAGATTTTTAGGGGTTGGGTTTATCTTTTAATTATTCTTACCTATTTTTTTAAATCCATTTGCAAGATCAAAATTATTCAACTTGCCACTGGAGCCTGATTTTTTACTTCAGCAGTTTACTAGGGGAAAGTACACTCTTACACCAGGTCTTACATTTTTTGATAGCTTATGGCTCAAGTGGTTCCCTGACACTAATGCTCTGCAAACAGATACCTGTGACGCTGCAGCCCCCCAGTGTCTTCATTTGGGTTCCTGTGAGTTTCAAAAGCGTTTGGAGGCCCATGTTACAGCTGGAGTGTGTGTGCTTAGCTGTGTGCTCTACTCTCAGGCAGAAAGTCGCTCAGGGAATTATACAAGCAGAAAATTCTGGTTTTCTGCTCTTTTTCTGCAGTCAGAATCAGGCCTTGTACCTGTGGTCTAATTTCTTCTGTGTGGCTTTTCACCTGATTATTCACTGCTTAATGATTGCTCTCTATTTTATATTAAAATATCTGGAATTCCCAGAGGCTTTGATTATCTCTGCAAGAGAATGTAATTATGTGCAGTAGCATGAGTGACTTAATGGAATGTTTTTCCGATACAAATGCTTGAAAAGTAGAAAAAAGAAAAAAAAAATCAGACATGGCCCAGAACAACAGCAGGCGAGGGTAAAAAACTCTGCAGTCTATCTTCAGTGCCATCATGTGAGGTAGCGTGGCACTTCGTGACTCCATTTACCAGCTGGAGCGGGTGGCATAACGTCATTTATTTCAAAAACTCTTGGGAAATACAGTTGAGATTTGTGGGGATTTTTGAAGTTCATGGGTGAGAAGTAGTATGTGTTTGCAAAGCAGAATTGTTAAAGCCATTTTGGTGCAGTTCTTCCTTTCCTACGCTTTCTGTAAAGTAGGAAGGAGGAAAAAAAGATCATGTGGGAATTTGTAACAAGGTGCAAATACTAATGCAAGGTAGTCCTCTTTTTGCACCTGTGTGTTGAGGTATGAGTTTATTTGATACATAATATGTCACCCATTCCTGTTTGTTTCAGAGCATAGCGGGTCATTGTGCTGAGCATAGAAAAGATGGATGACGAATCAGAAATTTTGCAATGCAGAAAATGAAAGTACTTGCTACAAAAATGAAAATTACGCTAATGCAGATAATGACTGAGATGTAGTGTCCTTATCAGCTGTGTGAGGTATGTTTGAGGACCTTTCCAGTTTCTCCCCATCACCTTGAACAACATTAATGCTCCTACAATTTCTCCGCCCCTTTGATGCTATTCTCATCTGACAGCCCCTAGAACAAGACTGGCATTGCTGCTTGTGTAATGCCGCGTGTCATCGATCTGCTGTTTGTGAAGCTGTTTGTGAAGAATGCAACACAGGAAAGTCCTAGAAGGTGAATGCCTTTGACGAGCAGGTCACACAGCAGTATCGCTGGTCCTGCTGCACTGTGTTCCCTGTGTATCTGAACCATTGACCAAGAAGAGTATTTGTTAATTCAGCCATATTTAGGATTAAAGTCTTGTCAGGACACAAACTATCTAAAAATAACTGGATGTACACCTCTTGAAATAGTGCAGAACATCCACAAAATGTCTTGGTTTAAAAGCAAAAGAAACCATTTTTGACACCAACCTACAATGCGCTTTCTGTGGTTAGTTTTGCACCATTATACTCTGGGTTTCCCTAAATGCCTGCTGCATTGTTTACAGTGCTTTCAGGAAAAGAGCTTTTGGGAAATTCCCTGAATTGCTGCTCGTGCTCAGCACTGGGCTTTTGTATAAATGTTTAAGTGTTTTATTATATGAGTTTAGTCCCCAGAAGCTGTAGCCAAGTAAGGCCTAGCTTGTGCCACAGATGGGCAGTGCTGGCCCCTTACTGGGGAAGCAGGTGTTAGGAGGGATCGTGCTGTTGACATTCAGTGGAGGTGGGGAGGGCAGTGCTTGGGGTGGGCTGTGGAGGAATGCCAGCGTGCCCAGACTTGGTGACCAAAATCTTTCTTAGGCTGTTGTCCAGATAACTGAGCAGCAGGATCCCTCCTGCTGTGACCAAGAGCCCCAGCGACCAGGTGTCCCTTGGTATTCCCATCAGTTGACGTGCTGGCTTTCCAGCCAGCGCGTCTCCGTGTGGTGATGGACTGTCCTTTGCTAATTGGGAGTAGCCTACGGATTGGTGAAAGAACCTGTTTGCTGCTTCTGGTGGAGGCTTGAGGCGGAGCGGAGCAGGGGTGCAGCTGGCAGCTGCATATCAGACGTTGCGCCCTGGCACGCGCGGGTGCCATCACGGCGTTAGCAGCAGACTTGGCGCAAGTATGGAGCCCTTCCTGAAACAGTGAAGGGGTTTGCATGGTACAGGGACTTTGCTTGTGCTGAGAAGTCAGTAGAGCCAGTACCTGCACAAAACTAGCTGCTGCTCCGCGTTCCAGCCTGAGGCATATTTCCAGGACCCAGCCAGGCAGAGCATATGAAGTGTCAGTGTTCGAGTAAACACCTAACGGGGACTCCTGCTCCTACGCTGATCCTGAGTAACAGCTGCACTTGTGCGTGTCTTTGGTTCGGCTTTTGTTGTTGTACTAGCAAATGCTTTATCTTTTTTCCAAACAGGGCTCTGCTAGCTTGGTGTGTCTTTGGTCATGTTTCCTCTCCTGTCCTCCTCCCTCTCACAGCTTCAGTCTCTTACTTGTTCCTGTTCTCTTCTTGACCAATGTGCTTGCTGTTTCTGTAGCCTCATTCTCTTTTAGACTTGGGTCATGATCTTTGTGTTGCTTTGCCTCTCACTGGAGCATTGGGAAAATCGCTTATTTGAAGAGGAGAGCCTTTTCATGGTTAGAAAAGGGAAAACTATCTTCTAGATCCTGCTTGTGTCGTGATCTTAGCCATACATAATGACACTGCTTGCCAACCATAATTTAGATTGTCTAGACATCGTTGAGGAGCAATAGTGTTTATGCAAGTTTTTAATACATACTGCCAAAACTGATTTATAAAAGTGAATATAGATTATCCTTATTTTACAGGTGAAAGCAAATTGGTGAGTTACCATTTCATGGAAAGTCAGCGACAGAAACGGGATTTGTTTTCCTGGGTTTTCTGATGCTTGTTACCACAGTATGCCTTTGCCTTTGGAACAAATCTGTGATCATATCTGCAGTTTTTATGTTCTTAAGATTATTGTGTTTATTAAATAAGTAATCCACCCTTCAGAGATGATTTTTTAACCTGCTGTTCAGTAAAATGTTGCACTGAACCAGATGGGCCTTGTTTCTGCAGTGGTGGTTGCTGGCCTGGATTCGTCCTTTGGCCCTGCTTGTTCTGAGGCTCCACAGGAGCAGGGGGTGCCGGGACAGGCAGGAATAGCTGGAGGTTGGCGAGAGGAGGGATGGGGAACAGCATGAGACAGCATTGCCTCAGAGAGAAATGCCTGTGAACCTACAGACATTTAGGCTTCTTGGTAGTGATTTCAGCAACACATGTAATGATACAGTAGTCACTGGGGGATTTTTAGCAACTTTTAATTTCTTTAACTTTCCACTGATACTCCTGCAGGGGCAGTAATGTGTTTGGGTATGCTCTGGGTCAGTCAGCATCATTGCTCCATAAAGGGATGTTTCAATAATATGGAAAGTAAAAGTCATTCAGACCTAACTTCATCTTTTGTATTTTGGCAGGTTTAAAAAATGGCTGAAGATGGCAGTGATGAGACTATGTTTATTTGTAAGTATTAGAAAGGAAAATGATCTACTTCTCGTGATGTGACTTGTCTACCCAGAATGTTTGAAATTAAAGACTAAACCAGACTAAGTTTCTATTTAGAAAAGTATTTATGTAAAGGAAGCTCAAACAGTTTATGGAGGAGTAGAGAGAAGATTGCTAATTTTAAACATATGCATTCTCCTGGTTTTGTTGGCAAGCACACAAAGCACACACACTCACACCTCTGAATGTGAGTTAGCAGAACAGCTTTTTCATGGTTGAAGTAAGTGAGATTGAAGTCCTAACACTAGTCTGAGCCCTTCGTTTATACAGCCAGCTTTAGCAGCCAGAGGTGTCTGTGGGGAACTCTGACCTCTAGGCTGAGTTGAAGATCTGCGCCTCCGCAGGAGGAGGATGCGGGCTTGTTACTCTTTCTGGACAAGCCCAGTTTGAGATGCACTGACTACCCTGACAAGTCTCACTCATGGCATTTGCTGTGTTTTCTTGTGCCCCTGCGGCTAGGCCTGTGCTTCATGCAGCTTGGTTTTGTGATCTGCCTTCTACGTAACCCTGTGTGCCAGACCGGGCTCTGTGACCTGGGATCTGGACTCATGGGGTCGCGGCACATGAAGAGAGGCTGCAGCAGTCGTGTGCCCAGGGAGTGTGGTGGGCAGAGTCCCATGCTTGATGGAACTTGGCTAGCAGGCTTGCTTCCCAGTGGCATACTAGCCCTGCAGCCTCTCCTTTGTCACCAGCCTGGACGTGCAGGATCTGGTGTTACAGTGGAAAAAAGTTAAGAGATGTAGAGTCTGCTTACCTACTTGTATGAGCAGAGAGGGCCCAGATATTGTAGATCCAATCTGGGAAGAGCAGAATGGAGCATATGTCTTTGGTGGTACGGATCCACAGCCTTTTACCCTTGATGGCTGCACAGCTGCACATTAACCTTACGGCAACTATATCGGAAAGAAAGTTGCACTTTTCCCTCCACCGCAGATCACCAGGGTTCCTTCAAAAATAGTGTTGACTCAATAGGCATTTTTATTGAGTTGCAGTTATTGGTGGTGAAGTTACCTTATCTTCCCCTTCATAAAAAGACCCTGTTGGATAGCAACAAGGATTGGGATGTGATACCATTCCCTAATTGCACAGATAGAAGGTGTCACACAACACGATTTTCCCCCTTCCTTTGGAGGCTGTGGTCATTGAATTTCTTGAGCTTTCTTGTGCTCTCTGTAAGTTTTTCCCATGGGATATGGGGACTGCTTACGTTCTGAAAAGGTGAGTTGTCATAAATGCTATTGTGCACTCCCATAGTTAACATCATTGAATACATATTTCATAGACATAAGAGAGTTTTAGAATATTTTTTATAGAAGTCTGTGAATATACTACCCCCAAGGTATTTTACCATTTATCCCCATGCTTAGTTTTGTATTTCTCCTGTGGCCGTAATCTCTTGAAAGTGTCACATGTGGTGAGTGTCACAGCCTTGGGGAGTGTCTGCTGTAAGGTATCCCTTAGATTTTGAGAGACGTGCTACACAATGTCAGTATCATATTCCCCTTGCTTTGATCATTCATCCACAAAGCAGTGAGAGAAATGTGTAACTTATTCCTGCATGTAGTTTTGGACAGTGCTGTCTGCACCTTGTTGAACCTGCACAGTGGCTGTCTTTGCAGAAGTGGGGGGTGCCTAGGTGCAGTCGACAGATAAGTTGAATGACCAAGTGCTTCGTTTCCTTTGGCAGCAAAGCCAGTTTAAGAAGCTGTCACTCTGACTATTCCTTCCTGTCCCCGTTGGTTATGACAACCCTTTGTGGGTGATAATCCAGTTCTTTTCAGCAGTCTGGTTTCTGCATTCCTCTGTGGCTCCTCCACCCTCTCTGGTTTTGGAAATTTGTATTTAGCCCAGATATTTCAGTAATACTAAGCGCAGTGTGAGCTACAGGCACACCTAAGTGGGGGGGTGGTATGGTAAATGGTGCAGGGTGGGAGAGGCCATTTGGCTGCAGGCTTAGTTTTGATGCTGGTGCTATGTGGATAGCACTTGCCTGCTCATCCTTTCCTCTGATGCAGCTATCTGGTACTGTACAGCAAACCGGACTGGGAAACTCATTCAGCTGAAAAATAAACTGAGGGGAAAAGCTGGTTGTTTCATTCCTCGGTTCACCAGAAGGTAGCACAGACAGCTGTACAGGAAGCAGCAGCCAGGCTTGGGGGTTGCACAAGCTGGTACTGCTGTTTGTCAAATGTATGTGGATTTTCACTGCTAAGCTGGTTTTGTTGCCAGAAGAAAAAACAATGTGGAGCTGTGTTATTGTAGGTTGGGATCCTTTTTCCACATCTTAGAAGAAATCCTTCTGTTAGTTCACTGGGACAAATACTGGGAGGGAGAGTTTTCCAGTTAGGAGTACAGAGTAGCTTTACTGGGGGGGCATACCCTGGAATGAAATGGCTTCTGTCTTGTTCTCTTTCCAAACAAGGTGTAACCACCCTCTACTTTGCATCCTTACTGGGTTTACCTGACTTGCCCTCATGAGTGTGGAGCTCAGATGTAAATTGCACTATAGGAGTATAACCCCTGTGCGATGATCTCTTCTTAAGCTGCGTCAGCAGCTGACCAGGCAGGGCAGTTTGACAACTGTTTTTCACAGTGAAGCGATATATATGCATTTGAAATCCTGTTAAGTTGACTTATTCTAGAAAGCCTCAAGTTATCCTGGTCTGAAGGTTGTTTCTTAGGAACCATTCAGTTCTGGGTAATTTACAGCCACTTAAACTGAAAGTTAATTTAGGTAAGCTGACAGTGAATTAAGAAGTGGCCAAAGTGTATTGTGCAGCCAGCTGACTTACTTAGAAAGCCACCAGAAGGTACCTTGGAGGTATGTCTCTCTGCGCCGTGGGTGAGGAGTGTGAGCGGGCCAGGTGCAGCTGCAGGGAGAGCTGGGCTCCCACGGCACGCTTGTGCCCTGCTGAGGCCCTGTGCCAGTTCTGCTACGGGTACTGGGCTTATGCCTCCTGTTGCTAAAAAGACCACGCTACCCAGGCTGTTTCTAAAAGCCTGGGTTCTGGTGAAGGTAGTCATGTGGTTTTCTTTGGCTGCTAGATCTTACGGCACTTTATATGAAGAATAATTCCATATTTAAGCAGAATATTTACTGTGGATGTAAGGCAATTATTTTCCTTTGAGAGAGAATTTAAACAATTGTCTTCTGATAGTGCTGATCACGGTGTGTGTTATCTCACCAACACAGCTGCCAGCTATCAACTTGATGTTGATACATGTTCTTTTACGTGATAGAAATAAACATGTGCCTCTCTATGTATGTATTTTGCCTGGTGCTAGATTTTGTATTTGGGTCTTGAACAAAGGAGGCAGCTGTCTTGCAAAAGTGCTTTCCATCAAACTTTCTGCATGCTGTCTGCTTCCTTGCAGGGTGCGAGGACTGTGGGCAGTACCATGATTCAGAGTGTCCTGAGCTGGGCCCGGTGGTGACAGTCAAAGACTCCTTTGTATTGAGCAGGGCAAGGTAAGGAACATTTGTGTTGGTTCTCACTAACCCAGCACCCATGTTAGTTCTTTAGAGCATATTGGCCATTCAATGGGTGTCACGCTGACAGATGAAAAGTGAAGTCCCAATCTATGGAAAGTGCATGGCCTTGATTAAATAGAAAAATTGATGCACACACTTAAGTGCTCAGCTGAATTGAAGCTGAAAAATAACTTGCTGTTCATCGGGACTTGGCTTCTTTGCTGAGGTTTCTGGCAAAATGTCAGATAGTGCCAGATGGGGTGATGACTTCTGACTTGGTCGAGTACCTGCAACTTTTTCCCCTCCTCAGATGTACTGTATTGGTTTCAGAAAAGTGTGTGAGGATTTCTCATTTGTATGAATGGTTGTGTCCTCCTGCTTGGTGTAACCTCTGTAGTTCCTCCACTGAGAAGCAAAACAAGTTGTTATTATTGTGAGTCTTTAAGAATGATTAGGGGTAATGTCAGAAAATCTGTGGCAGGACAGCAGAAACATTCATGCTTGTCAAAAGAAACAAATAGACTAAATCTAATTAGGAGAAAACACTGATTAGTGATTTTTACAGAGAAAGGCAATCAGGCATTGTCAGCAAAATTCATATTAAAGTGTAAAATGTAAGGCTGAGGAAAAGAAACAACTATTGTGATGATGCAGTACAAATCCAAAAAGGGAAGAAAGTTCAAATGGCTTCATGTATTATATGATGTGCTTAGCATTTCCATATTTCTTCTTGGGAAGTCACGGACAGAAAACATGGGCACATGGGCAGCAAGTCTGGCTGCCCATGCTGGCTATGTAGGCCATACTGTGTATTCCCAGGATCATGGAGGTACTTTCCTTACACATGGAAACTGGGCAGTGCAGTAAGTCTCTAGCCCATCCTAACAGATTCAGTGACAAGTTAAACTATTATTTCTTACCTTCTATCTTTTTTTTTTCTTTTTTTTGCTTTGCAATTTAATGCTCTTATTTATTTGTACGGTGGAGAATTACCATAATGTCCAGATGTTCCAACTGTGGACATTTGCAAATATGATGCATGCAGTAGTTTTCAGCTTTTTCTGACATGCAGATGCGTAAGTGTTCCCTAGTAGAACTGTTGGCTGCTGGATAGTGGATTTGAAAGCAGAGTTTAAAAATGGCCGTGTTACAGAAAAATGTATTTATTTTCCTGAAGAGTTTACAGCTGAAAACAGGTAATACAAGAAAGGGAAAGAAGAAATATAGTTGCAACCTTTATTTTACATCTGGGGAACACTAGCTGAGAGAGTGAGTTGTCTGAGGTTGAGGGCAAGTTAAACCACAAACTGGATATGAATCTCTTAAAAACCAGTCTAGTTGCTTAACCACATGATTGTTGTTTCCTCTGTCCTACTGAAAAGTTAAAATGGATGATTTATGGTTAGAAAAGAAGTGTTGAGAAAAGTTTCCTGAACTTCTCTGTCTCTAACATTGCTTATTCTGTTATTAAAACTGAAAGCATATTTTCTATTCATTTGCTTATCACTAAGATTGCAATCTTTTTGTATTTCTCTTCATCTAGACAGGAAAACGGATTTGCCAGTGTCAACTTTCATGGAGTAGTCAGTAGCCTGTCTGATTATTTTTAACTTTTCATCTGTTAGCACAGAGCTAAAAAAAATGGTTGCGTTTGGCGTCTGTAAAACCAATATAGTGGTTCCAGTCATTTTGGAAGATGTCCTCTGTGTATTGTATGTAGTCACAATATTTACTACATATAGTTCTTCACAGAAGCTTGTTTGGTAAATGAGAGGCCGGGAGCACAGAAGCACTTGTGATTAATGTTTGTGATAAGGGGGCTGAAAGAAGGGAAACTTACGGGGCTTTCATCTTAAGGGCTATGATCTGCATAAGTATGTAAGGCTTTCAAATTTGGGGAGGAATATAGCTTATTTTTTTAAAATAAGCATGATCAAAACCAAAGTTCTGTAGAGTCATAGGCTAATTCATTTTGGAAGAGGTCTCAGGATATTCCAGTCAGAACTAATATCCAGACTGAACTGCTCATTTTTCATTTTTATTCGTATTGTCTCTTCCGCTCTTGCCATGCGCCCCTGCAAAGAGCCTATCTCTTTCATC
The DNA here is from genome assembly GCA_013401315.1 of Balaeniceps rex. NCBI lineage: Eukaryota > Metazoa > Chordata > Aves > Pelecaniformes > Balaenicipitidae > Balaeniceps > Balaeniceps rex. The sequence goes on from VYZW01000297.1 coordinate 13,104, forward strand.
TCAATGACATCCCCATAGGTGTGCACGGGTGGCTGTTTTGGCCCCAATAGCCATCTCTTCCCCAGGCTGATCAAGCTCCTGCTTCCCCAGCCTCTCCTCACAGGGTGACTACTCTAGCCCCTGACCATGCTGGTGATCCTTCCCTGAGCTTGCTCCAGTTTATTGATGTCTTTCCCATATTGGGGTCCCAAAACAGGAGGCAATAGGTAGATGGGATCTAGCAAGTGCAGAGCAGAGGGGGACAATCACTTGCGTTAGTCTGTTGGCTGCTCCTGTTCATACCATTCAGGATGCGTTTGGCCCTCTTTGCTGCTGGGACGTGCTATGGCTTCATGTCCAGCTTGCTGCCTACCACCACTCCTAGGGTCTTTTCCCCAGCCTGGTACTGTTACCAGGGCTTCTTCCTTCCCTGGTGCAGGACTTTGCATTTGTCCTTGGAATTTCATATGATTCCGGTCGGTGTATCTCTCCATGCTATCCACGTCCCTCTGCATGGCAATCCTGCCCTCAGATGTATTGACTGTGCCCTTCAGTTAGTGTGATTCGCAAACTGGATGAGAGTGCATTCCATTGCCCCTTCTAGATCATTGATAAAGATGTTAAACAGGACATGTACCAGCACAGGCTTCTGCTGTACCCCAGTTGTTACTGGCCTCCAGGTAGAGTAAGATCTGTTGACCACGACTCTCTAAGCCTGACCACTCAAAAAGTTATTTAGTAGTTGTGTACCCATTCAGGCTATAACATCCCAACTTGGATACAAGAATATCGTCAGAGATAGTGTTGAAAGCCTTGCTGAAGTCAAGGGAAATGGCATTCACTGCTCTTCTGTCATCCACAAACCTGGTCATTTTATCCTGGAAGGCAAATGGTTTGTCAGGCATGAGTTGCCCTTAATCAATCCATGGTGATTGTTTCCAGTCACCTTCACCTCATGTGCCCATAAATGTCTCCCAAAAGGTCTTGTTCCATGATTTTTCCCAGGGACTGAAGTGAGGCCGACCAACCTGTGGTTCCTCGTATCATCCTTTTGGCCTTTTTTGAAGATAGGTGCAGCATTTGTCTTTCTCCAGTCAGCATGCGCCTCCCCTGATGCCCATGATCTTTCCAAGATGACAGAGAGTAGTCTCGCTATGGTAATGGACTGCTCTGTCAGCACCCTCAGGTGCAGCCTGTCAGGTCTCTGGACTTACATGGGTTCAGCTCTCTCAAGTAATCACTGACTCAGCTCTCCTCAACTGCTAGTAGTTGTTCTCCTCTGTTTATTTATAAATCCTCATAGAAATCAGAAAAAAAGTTTTCTGTCACTGGAGAATGGAGAAATAGATGCTGACTTCTTTCTTCCATGGATCTCTGCAGTTTTGTCCCATGTGTAATTGTTTTTTTCTCAATTCTCTCTTCAATTCTTAGATCATCTCTGCCTTCTAATTTGGAGATAAGACAATTGGAAGACGGGACCGAAGGAGTATTTGCGCTGACTCAGCTAGTGAAACGTACGCAGTTCGGCCCATTTGAATCCAAGAGAGTTGCCAAGCTGGAAAAAGAATCGGTTTTTCCCCTGAAGGTAAAACGTGGCACATGAAAAGCAATAACAGGGTCAGTTTTAGCCATGATGGTTTTATGCTATCTACCACTATCAAAAAAAATGTGTGTAGGGGGGTTATTTGGGACACCTTTTAGGCATGCCCTGTAACGGTCTACCTAAACAAGCATTCTCTGGGCAAGATACAGAACCACCAAACTAAAGGCTCGTTCTGCATGTTTGAAGTGAACATCCTGATAGGAGATAGGGCTAGGATACAGTCAGCAAAACTGCTCACCTTCTGCATGTGATGATATGAGAGGGACAATGACTATGGCAGTTCATTTCAGTTGTTAAATGAGTCTCTTCAATTTGATTGTATTTGCTTAATGAGAGACATATGCATGAGGTTTATGGAACATGCAGAATAATTTATTTTTTCCTGTCTTGCATTTGTTTTATTCTTTTCTTGACAAGTTTTGGTGGGAAAAATGCTACAGTAAAAATTGAACTGAGTCTTAACATTTTCAGTAATACCTAACTCAGAAGTAAAGATTTAGAAATGTGACTCAGGCTGATGGATGTTTCACAGCGTACTGTTTGGATTCCCCTCTATTCTCCTGTATTCAGTCATTCAAATTTTGTGAGAAACTGGTGGCTGTAGAAAGAATTCTTAGGGTAAAAGTTCAGTTTGTTCCCATCCTGCCCCTGGTAGTCTGTCTCAGACTTACTCATCTGAAGATGTGACTGATACATGAAACATGCTTGATGCAAGTGTTGAGGCTTGCTTTGTCTCTGATGTACATTGAATGGAAGCCATTGCAAAAGCAGAAAAAAAAATTCTTCTTAACTTTGTATTATTTGTTAGGGTTTTATTATGTGCATATTTTCCTTGGCAGGTGTTCCAGAAGGATGGGCCCCTGGTATATTTTGACACCTCAAATGAAGATGATTGCAACTGGATGATGATGGTCCGACCAGCCACCGAATATGAACATCAAAACTTAACTGCCTTCCAGCATGACAATGATATTTACTTCACCACCTCCCGGGACATCCCACCAGGAACTGAGCTGCGAGTGTGGTATGCAGCTTTTTACGCCAAAAAAATGGAAAAGCCAGTGCTGAAGCAGGTCACTAGTATTGCCAATGGTATGTGTGGGGCCTTTTTTCCTTCCTAAGGGCCCAGTNTTGGGGTGACAAATGGCTTGGGGAGAGGCCATTGCCATCAGCATGCTCTATGGCTGATCTTGATGGTAAGCACAGTCTTAAGTGCTACAGCTGAATCAATGCAGTTAACAGGTTTCTGAATTCTAAGATGTTTACATTTGGTATTAACTGANACTGATAGTCCCCTACTGTTATAGTTGACAGTGCTGTTTATCAAATAGGCTCTGACCCTGAATTTGTTAGCCTTTAGAGTCAGGCTAACCTGCATACATGGTTGCCCTATAAGACGAAAGCGTAGATTCTTCACCATGATATGTCTGAGTTTTTGAAAACGGATGGCCTAGTTGATGATTCAGCCTCTTCAGAGTGAACAAACTGGATAAATAGTTCTTAACTAAAGAACTGATGGCTGCATCAAAAACATTTCTGGATAGAAGAGCAAAGGAACCCAAGTGTCTGTGTAAATCTAAACGTATATGCAGATTTGCTAAGGAAGCCATCCATCTTTAGCTGTAGTGTTTTGGTTTTTCGTTTTGGTTTTGCTCAGAACTGTTATACAGTCCTAAAAACCTACTTTTATCTTATGCAGCCTTACATGGGACCCACTAGAATAAGATAGGCTTAAGAGTGAACTGCCATTCCACATGATTGCTTGTGCCTTGGCAAAGAAAGGCAGCAGAGTTTTTAGAATCTGAATTAGAACTGCTGGAAGTTTTCTGTTCCTCTGCCCCTTCGTTTTCTTCTACTTTTGCATTTCTACAGCTAAAAGGCATGATCCTTTAACATTGCAAGGGCATTTTCTTTCTGATCTTGAGTTGGGAGTACTCCCCGAACGGTATTACTACTACGCTCAGTATAATTTGGGGTGACAAATGGCTTGGGGAGAGGCCATTGCCATCAGCATGCTCTATGGCTGATCTTGATGGTAAGCACAGTCTTAAGTGCTACAGCTGAATCAATGCAGTTAACAGGTTTCTGAATTCTAAGATGTTTACATTTGGTATTAACTGAGAGGTTTCATCTTTCTCCTCTTTAGTTTAACCTGTTCATGTATTTTTGTGTGTATATGGGTATTTAAAAACACTGTTTAGGTACATCCTGCTTTCTCTGTTCAGCTCTTTCACTATACACTCCAAAATATGAAAAGCGCATTGTATGAGATTCAGGCATAAGAATGTCCTGGTTAGGATTTTACGTGAGAATGTTTTTTGCAGGACTGTTATAGGGCAAAACTTTTTGACTATGGTTACTGCCCTCAGCACAGAGCAAGAGAATTAAAGGATCTGGAAAGTAAAGGAAAGGAACTGTTTTTCCTCTTCACAGATATGTGCTTGGTAGTGATGGAATCTGATAAAGAGGGGAATAAAATCTCTTCAAAACCTTCGTCTGCTGTCTTTCCCCATAAAAAACCAAAGAAATCCAGCATACCAGCAGCTGATCCAGCAGGTATGCAAAATTACAGTATTTTTAAGGGAGATAGAGGACAGATATAGATCTAAAGAGCTGTTAGATGTACCACTTCTATGCAGATATTATGGTTGTATAACTTTTAGCAAATATTAATTTAGAGAGGATTTGAAAGTCTGGATTTTTCTTCTTATTTTCATGGGCATGGTGCTTAAAATACATATGCAGGTTAAACAGTGACAGAGGGGCCGATAAACCTTTAGGGAGATGATTTTCATGAAAACCACGACTGCTTCTGACTTCGGAGGTGGTTAGTGTTGGGGTGGGGGCAATTCCAAAGAAAATCTTTAGACTCTCTGTGCAAAGTGTAATAGTTCAAATGACTGGGTTCTAGAAGAAAACATAAGACTGTGAGTGAATGTAAGAACAGTGCTGTTTGGAAGTGGCAAGAACACTGGCCATCCCCAAATCACAATAATATCAGAAGCCTATTAGAGTTCAAACTGTACTTGATTACAGGAGCTCAAATTTAGATAAACTTGTAAGCAATAAAGATGCTCTTGGCAAAGAACATCTGGCTCAGGAAATAATTAGTNTCCATTCACTTAACTTGGATACTGTCGAAGCTAAAATGTGAAGTTGACTGGGGAGTTGTCTTTCAGTTTGGCATCATTGATTCTTCTGGGGGGAAAAAAACTATGAAGAATTTGAACAGTCCTTCCTACATCCTTCATGCTACTGTTTGAAGGTTCAACTTCAATAGAAGNTGGTGTTTCCAAAACAAAACATGCCTCTTGTTTGATTCTGACTATGTGCCTCCAGTCATACAAAGCTGTTGCCAACTGACAGATGTGTGCTTCCAAGTAAACTGGGTTGCCCTGCAGCCGCCCTGGAAGCCTGAAGAAGTGGGAACCTAAACAGGACCTGACTCTTCCTGGCAAACCAGTGCACAGCTAGGGTTTCTAGGTTTATTGCTTGAGGCAGCTAAGGAGCAAGGGAAGTGCAGAGTCAGGGACAATTTTCCAAGACAGACTTCAGTTTTGCAGATAGTGCTTTTTCAGTTTTACTAGCCTGCAACTTCATGAGACAGATACCGTAGCTTACATATTGCTTACCAATCTGTCTTCTTTTTTTTTTTAAATTATGCACAATCTTGGGGTTTAGGTTTNAACAGTGAAAACATTGAGGAAGTAAGTTTATCGTCCCATTACAGATAGGGTCCTCAGGCAGAGAGAGTTTAAATGACTTGCTAATGATCATACAGGAAATCTGTGGCAGAAACTGAGGTACAGTTTGAATCTCCTGTGTTGCCATTCACTTAACCTA
>VYZW01000303.1:11667-26183 GCA_013401315.1 Balaeniceps rex
TGTTTGTTTTTTTTTTTTTTTTTTTTTTTTTCTTTAACCTTAGTCTCCAAGCTGACTTCTCTTGGTCAGCTGGAAATGACCTGGAAAAGCAGAGTTCACTTCCATCCACTTCTTGTGAGAGTCCTGCACAAATCTAGACTAAGGTACTACGGGAAACCAGAGAAAAAACTGGATATGCCATATCAGGTAAAGAGAGATAAATACATAGGTTAACACTCGAACAAATAGCTGTAAGATATTTGGAAATCATTATTCCCATATAGTAAGCACCTAAAGTCAAGATGTATGTTGTAGCTGCTTTATATTAAACATGCTACCTTTACAAAAATGCTGAGCCCTTTAGAGTAGGAAATGGTGAGTTTAGTGATCATATGTACAGACTTTGGTAGATGTGTTTTAGTTGCTATAGTTCAGTTGAGCTTTTTGTGAAGAAAAAAAATTTGGGGTTTTTAGTAGCTTAACAGCCTAAATGTTTCTGGTCTCTATGCTTTGGAAGTTGGAGTTTGTCTTGTCTAAAAAAAAAAGGCAAACAGATCTTAACAGTTTGCGTTCCCTAATTCTCTCACCTGGTGACTTCCAGATAGGTTGTTTTACTGTAAAATTCTCTAATGATTTTCCTAATATGTTTTACTTGTGATATTTTTGTGTAGAGGTTCTTGGAAACGGAGACAGGAGGTGTGGTGGGCTGATCCCAGCCAGCAACTAAGCACTCACTAGCTGGTCGTTTGCTACCCGCTGCTCCCTCCAGAGGGGTGGGGGAGAGAATTGGAAGAGAAAAAAGAGAAAAAAACCCATGGATTGAGATAAAGACTGTTTAGTAATGTGAAGGGGAAAAGGGAAGCGGGGAAAAAAAAGGCAAACTAGTGATGCAAAGGCAATTGCTCACCGCCTCTCATCAACAGTGTCTGAACAATGGGTACTTTGGGAAGACTAGCAGCCCATTTTATATCTGAGCATGATGTTTCATGGCATGGAATATCCCCTAGGGTCAGTTCAGGTCAGCTCTCTCGGCTGTGCCCCCTCCCAGCCTCTTGCCCATCCCTAGCTTACTTGCTGGGGTGGCAGAGAGAGAAATAAAGACCTTGACACTGCAAGCACTGTTCAGCAACAGCTAAAACATTGGTGTTATCAACACTGGTTTAGTCACAGATCTAAAATGCAGCACCATGCAGGCTGGTACAAAGAAAGCTCCGTCCCACCCAGACTCACAGAATCACAGAATCATTTGGTTGGAAAAGACCTTTAAGATCATCGAGTCCAACCGTACCTGTCTACTACTAAACCATGTCCCTAAGCACCTCATCTACCTGTCCTTTAAATACCTTCAGGGATGGTGACTCGACCACTTCCCTGGGCAGCCTGTTCCAATACTTGACAACCCTTTCCGTGAAGAAGTTTTTCCTAATATCTAATCTAAACCTCCCCTGGCGCAACTTGAGGCCATTGCCTTTCATCCTATCGCTTGCTACTTGGGAGAAGAGACCAACACCCACCTCGCTACAACCTCCTTTCAGGGAGTTGTAGAGAGCGATAAGGTCTCCCCTGAGGCTCCTCTTCTCCAGGCTAAACAACCCCAGATCCCTCAGCCGCTCCTCATAAGACTTGTGCTCTAGATCCTTCACTAGCTTCGTTGCCCTTCTTTGGACACGCTCCAGCACCTCAATGTCCTTCTTGGAGTGAAGGGCCCAAAACTGAACACAGTACTCGTGCGGCCTCTCCAGTGCCGAGTACAGGGGAAGGATGACTTCCCTGGTCCTGCTGGTCAGGGCAACACTTTACAAAGAGCTCAAGTAATATATGAATTCTTCCATGGGGAGAGAGAGGTATGAAACGTCTTAGTGAAAGGCTGTGGTGTTCTCTTATTCCAAGTTTCCATTCCTTTTGCACATGAAGATAAATCCGGGTCTTTTTATTGGAGGTGCTTCTCAGTAGACAGTCTAGATGATACTCCTCACTTTCATGGCAATTCATCAGTCACGTTTCTTGGTATTAGTTGTAGAATCAATACCCAGAGCTGATTTAGCTCAAGAAGTTAGGAGACAGGTTTTACATGCTTTTTGCTTTATGCATTCCTTCTTTAGATAGTGTTGTGTGTTGAATTATTGTTATCAGATAAAAACCAACGGGATAACAAAAGAGTCTATGATATAATGGTTTACTTTCAAGGATGACTGATTAGGAATATTAGACTGAACTAACAAGTGTTGATTTGTATAACCCCTGTATTAAACTTGGAATAAGGAAAAGAGGCGTTTAGAAGCAGCGAGGGGGAAAAACACGTAGGGTGTTAGATATGTTCAAGAATGGTGATATATTAAAGAGAGTGGATGGTAGTATGAACAAAAGCAGATGGTTCTTTGAGGCTGACATGAATGGATAAAATGAAGCATTTTGATAGAGCTGAGATTTTTTTTCGGTGGATTACTACCTTTTAAGACCATTATAAGACTGTTAAAAACTGTTTTTCACTGCTCAGTTGATCTGCTCAGTTACAGATTCACCCAGTTTAAAAAAAAAAAAATTGGGCAGAAATCTTTGTCGTGAAAAAAAACTTCAGTGAAAAGATAGTGGTTTGCAATGCAGATTGTTTTCTGTGGTTTTTTTTTTTTTTTTTTCTTGAAAATCAGACTTGTATCGTGTTTTGATCAAGAATATTTAGCAAATGGTCCTGTAAAATCTCAACTTCCAAAACATTTTTTTCCTTCATGGATATTTTGAAATGTTATTCTAAATACAGTACTCTCTCTGATAAAGAAGAATCTTTTCAGTATTGTTTCTTGTGCATGGTATTTCCCCAACCTCCTCAAAACCATAGAGTGAAACTGGCGTCACCTACCATTACCGAGCACTGGAAAGATAAGAGTTTGGGCTGGGGTAGTTGTGGAAGAATTCTTTTGTGAAAACTAGGGTTTTCTTCAACTCTAGTATTCAATACAAGTTTTGCAACATACTCTGTATCCATTTGTAATCATCAGAAATTGTTCATGAGTCAAGTAGCTGGTGCATTATCCAAAATAAATACGTACTGGAATGTTGATAAATAAAAGATGAATGTATTTTGTCTCTTTTTTTCTTTAGGCTTACTTTGAAGTTGCTGATGGTTCAGGCATGATGTCAATGGTTTTGTGGAATTCATTGTGTCCTGAATGGTACAACAGTATGAAGGTTGGCACGGTACTTCTTCTTGAACAGTATGCTATCAAAACCAGTTACCCATTTAAAACACAGCCAACCCCAGGGGATTCACAGATGAAGAGATTTGCTACGATTGGTTAAGTATTGCAGAAACCTGTTTTGATTCAATGAAATATAGCTGTAAAAAGGTAGCTCTTCATAGCAATAAAATAGAAAGTGATCCATTGCTGAGACTAATTGATAAGGTGTCTATCCTTAAATATTAGCTCTGAAAGGTGTCTTAGCGTCCAAGTTCTTATTGTTCCCTGTTTATTGCCACTACAAAGTTTATTGCCATAATTAGTTAAAACCTTTATTTAAAAAATAAATAAAAATGTAATCCCTGATTTCAAGTATTGGGGTCATAAAGACAGGCCTCTGGTACTGAATTTTAATCTGATTCTACTTCCTGATTAATAATACAGATACCGTTTGTGCACTGCTCACACCTTCTTCCAGGTCACTGAAGCACATTGTCACCTGATCTGACTTGAGATTTTAGTGTATATGGTCAAGGCCCAGAGTATCTGCAAAGCTCCATTGAATAAAAAGTTGCACTGATGACCGCTGTCTGTGCTGAAACAGCAGCACCATGCGAGTGCATGTATGAAGAATATTCCTTGGCTATGAGAAAGTATTTTCTTTCTTGCAGTTGTTTAGTGTGACAGATATTCAAAGGAGCTATGCTACAGAAATACAAGTGCTGCAATATAACAATAATAGCCTTTTCAAACTGGATTTGGTCAACATTTTTTTTTCTCTCTCCTACTTTGCTGAACATGAGTTCTTTCCCCTTTTGTGCTTTTATACTCAGAACAAAATGACAGCCAACATTCAGAAAATTCAAATAACTTCTTTGAAACAAGCAAATATGTGTGTTAGTGAAGGATGATGTATGTATAACTTATTAACGATGACAGTTTCCTAATGCAGTTGCTACAGTGCACAAAAATAAACAATATTTTCCACTGCTAGAAGCAGTGTATTCTCTGCCTAATGTATCTTTGCCTTAAAACCAGATGTTAATGTCTGAAGTGTTTGTGATGAGTTGGCAGGAGAGAGAAATGTTTAGCCAGGAATGGAAGTTTGTGAGAGAAGCTGATGATGATTACGAGCCAGCCCTGAAAACAATAATAATTGCCACAAAACCTTTCTATGGGAAAAGGACAGAATAAAATATGCCATCTGAGGTGACTTTCTCTATGAACAAATATAACTTCATTTTAATGGCTTCATTCACACTACACTACTGATTTGTGCAAGCGTTACTGGGGTAGAAATGTTAATGAAGAGATCAAAATGGAAAATAAGGCCAATGGGCTGTAAATGGTAATAGATGTGTAATGGAAGAATTAAATGTAGTAAAGTGCCATGGTGTATTTTCAGACTGCAGATAAACTGTAGAAGTCACTAATCTTCAGTTCATATCAATGTATGTACAGTATCTTGCTTCTTTTCTCAGCACAAAGCTCAGAATTTTTTCTTGATATGATCTTACAAAGCACATAATACCATGCATTGATGGATCTTATGCCCCATATATCCTGTAAGAAGAGAGTCTAAAGAGAACGGAATATCCAGAAAAATTTCTGGAGCAGTTATAAAATTGATTTTTTGCAGCTCCTGGTGCATGGGGTTTGGTTTTTTTTTCCCTCAGATGAAGTGAAATTTAATGCCTTACTAATTACTCCATTAATAGAAATATCTCTGTGTATGACCAATATGGGGCAGTATTCAGTTTTTTTAATCATGCACAATAGTGCTCCAAAAGTTCTTGAGCTAGCTAATTAAAGCAGTCAATTACACTGAATTGCTTAAGTAACAATTACTTTTTTAATCCTCTATTTCCAATTTGTAATTCCATCAAATCCCAACTTTCCCATGTTTCCTTACAACCATTCACCTGTAAATTTTGTAAAATGTATCTGGAAGGTTAACAAGGCCACAAGGGATAGGGCTTTCCAAATTAAGAGTTCTTCCAAGACAGTATGCTTCTGGCATATTCCTAGATTTCTGTGAAGCAAGTTCTGCATTGCTTGCTTCTGTTTGCAGCTGCAGCATTGTATGACATGTTGAGAGGTGCTGTTTCAGGACCGAAAACCTTTCGAGCTTAAATAGTTAGTACCAACACCTTGAATTCCACTGCTAGGCAACGTGTGCATTTCACAGATCACTGAATTCATGTGGTACTGACAAAAACTGCTGTTTCAAATAGCCTGGACTGACCTTAGCTTCTGAATCGTCCCAGGGTATAGTCCTGAGTTGAGTATATGACTTTCATCTAATCTCAAAATGGCAAAACAATTGATAAATAGCTTTGATGCATGGGAAAGTTTTGTTTTCGGGAATTTGCTCTGAGATACTGTCCTAAAACACCATATGCAAAACCACAATTGTTCTCCAAATACATTTCTAGAAAGCAGCAGCCAAAAGAAAATTCTTAAGTAGAGGGTCTGATTTAAAGTATAATACCCTCTTAATATTGCACCGCTAGGGTGAGGGGCTGGATATAATTATATAAACAATTATATACATTAATTATACCTATTCAATTCCTTTTCTGGGTGCATTATTTGAATAACCCCTTACCCAAACCCATGCATCTTGTAGACACTTCATCAGAATCTTTGTCATACCGGCAAGATTTGTCTTGTTATGAGGGAGACAATAGAGTACCACCTTGTGTATTCTAGATGCTGAAGCCATTCCTCCTGTATTTTTTATGTGGGTGCAGAACCCTCCACTTCCCCCAACGCTCCATCATGTTTGTTGTTCAGCATCTAAACAGTCTGCTTAATAAATTAAAATTTTCAGGTGCTATAGAATAGGCATGAGAAGACCTTTTGTTTTCCTCCATGGCCATGGTGTATTTCTATCATATTAGTAACTACCCAAACTGGTATCAGATGTGGAAGTTCTCATCTGATAGTTCTGTCTTCTGTTTTACTTCATTGCCTGAAAGTCAATTTTAGATCTTAGTGACATTTGAGAATGAAGCTAGCATAGTTTAGTTATTAGTTTCTGTTGCTGAGTTTTAAAGTATCTGGCTGGATCAGACTAATTGGCTCATGTAGGGAATTGGAAAGTTTAACATTGCTCACATTATAAAATTGCAGTGTTGAATGCTGTACCTGAATTCCTTACTTTATTTTGATGAAAACATAAAGTCAGAGGAATTGATTAATAATTTCACAAGCAGTGAGACAAAGTTGGAATAATTCATTTAAGAAACTTTACCCTGTTTTTGGGGCGTCGGGGGTTAAGGTGTTTGTTTTTTTTTTAATTTGTATTCATGCCTTAAATGTTACTGACTTTTTTTTCTTTGTCAGAAATCAGCCTTAATGTTCGAGACCCTCCTACTAAAATAAGTATTATTCCAGAAGAAACGGTTAAGCCAGAGTGGGGATTACCTGAAGTTAAATATCGGTTTATCACAAGGTAAAATAGAATTCTGTTGGTTGTCAAGCTGGAACTTGACAAAAAGTAAATTTTACTACATTACAGTGAATGTTAACTGGAAACATTTTTTTAAAAGTTTCTGAGAAAGCTTTATGATTTGTTGTTAATGAATACCCACGTTCTTGTTCTGTTTTGGTTTTAGGTCAGAACTGGATGACTTGCCAAACAATCATTCCTGTGATGTTATTGGTCTTGTGACATTTGTAGGAAGGGCTGAACGAGCAAGAAAGAGAGGTTTTTTTCTATAAATATGACTTTCAGAATTTATCAAACAATTTTAACTTTCTGAATAAATGCTTATACATTTTTCTTAATGTTTGTTTATGTAGAACATGGTGAAGACTTCTGGCTCTATCGTTGGGCACATGCCATTGATGGGACCTCAGACCAACCGTTCATACTGGAATTATTTGCAACTTCTCAGCCAGATGTGTTTGAGCATATTCACCCAAGTATTCATCTCTCTATAATACTTATTAATAATTATTTATAGTGTTTTTCTAGTTTTTCTAGTGCTAATTTCAAATTTTGAGTATAATTGCCACTGAATAGAAAATTGTCGTGGTTTATCTCCTCAGACAGAAAATAGCTGATCAGAAATTAAAATTCAAAAATTAAAAAAATCAGTTTAAGTGTTTGAAACCCTTATCGTATTGCAATCTGCCAGTTAGTCTAAACAAATAGATGGGCTGCTGGGCCTGGAGCTCATCTGATCTCATTAATTTCAACAGAAACTTAAGTGAAGCACCTGGGGCAACATGACTTGCATCAGAGGCAAATAAAAGTGGCAGCTGGTCAAATCTATTACTCCTTTTGTCCTGTAAATAAGTATTTTTTTATAGACAGGAATAATTTAAGAGGATTGGAAGAAGGGAGAGGTGAAAGTGGAAAAGCGTCATTTCTTTGAATAAATATTTTTTGGCCAAACAGCAATATCACCTAGCTGTGTTAGTTATTGCATGTGAGCTAAGAACGATAAATTTCAAACTGGAAAATCCTTATTTAAGGATTTTAAAAGAGCTTTAAATATTTCTTCGTGCCTTCTTTCTCTTCTCCTCCAAGTGCTCATCCTTCCATTAACACTGGTTGGTGTCACATGCGTTTTTTATATCATATGATGGTATTTTTTATATCATACGATGCAGGCCCAGCTGCACAACCCTGTTAAGATTATGGCTGCATTCATCTTGAGTGTTCTGGGGAAATGGCAAAGAATGACATTCCAGTGTTTAACTGAGATATTAACAAAAGAGTGAGTTTGTACTCTATTTAGAAGTTTTGCAGTAGCATGTCATGATTTCTTCTTGTTGTGGTTTAACCCGGCAGGCAGCTAAACACCACACAGCCATTTGCTCGCTCTCCCCCTCCCCAGTGGTATGGGGGAGAGAATCAGAAAAAAAAAGTAAAATTAGTGGGTTGAGATAAAGACAGTTTAATAAGACAGAAAAGGAAGGGAAAATAATAATAATATACAAAATAAGTGATGCACAATGCAACTGCTCACCACCCACTGACCGATGCTCAGCCTGTCCCCGAGCAGCGATCGCAGCCTCCTGGCTGACTCCCCCCAGTTTCTATACTGAGCATGACATCATATGGTATGCAATATCCCTTTGGTCAGTTTGGGTCAGCTGTCCTGGCTGTGCCCCCTCCCAGCTTCTTGTGCACCTGGCAGAGCATGGGAAGCTGAAAAAGTCCTTGACTAGTGTCAGCACTACTTAGCAACAACTAAAACATCAGCGTGTTATCAACATTATTCTCATACTAAATCCAAAACACAGCACTATGCCAGCTACTAGGAAGAAAATTAACTCTATCCCAGCCGAAACCAGGACACTTGTGCTTTCCATGATTTTATGCTTTTTATCCTTAAGAAACACAGCCATCTAATATCCATATTTTTACTATTTGTTTCATTGATATCCTACCTGATTAAGTATTTCATGTTTTAGTCATAATATGTATGCTGAAATTTCCTTGCACAGTTATTAAACTGAAAATTTAATAACATCTCCATATTGTAATTTATAACGGAGGCTCAGTACATGCTGAAGGGTTTGTAGCTTCAGGAACTAAAATGTCTTGTTTAGAGCACTAAATGTCAGTCTCAGTCTTGACATTCTAAAATCAATGAAATATCAGGAAAAAAAAATGAAGTTTTTTTTTTTCTCCAGTGACATATTTGGTGTGTACACAGATGAGAGTGGTACGGGACCTCACTGAGAATCCTTCTAGCACAATTTACCTTACGACTTCAAATGAAAGTCAAATATTCATTACAGGTAACTTGAACTAGTTTTAGTTTTATGTAGTTCTCATTTTATTTCTTTGGAAAGGGTATTTTCATTTTACGACGAAATAATCATTGCATAGTATTAGTTTCACTGTCAGAAATTACTTTGAGTTAATAATGAAATACCATTGCATTCTTGTGAGGCATTAATGGGTGTATCTTATGAAAAGTACCTAAGTATTATTAGGTTAAGTCGTGTGTTTACTAATTCTTTCAGATTGTTTAATCCTTTAATAGTGTTGCAATGCAGATTACCACTTCCTTAAAAACTTTAAAAATCACTTGGAGCTTTTCTGGCTTACAGATTTCCTTATTAAAAAAAAAAAAAAAAAAGTCGTCCTAAATTTATCTTAGCTAATCTTTTTCACCAAATATTTGGAGAGGTGTTACGTTTCATCTTTCCCAACATGCAGGGCCTTATGCAGACCACGTGGTCTGGGAAGGGATGTAGTGCTGGGCTGCACTGAAGGAGCATTCCTCCTAGATAGTCTTGTTTGAATACTCCCATCTGCAGTTACAATACTCTTTATGGCCCTGTGATACTGTGCACTAGACACCACCAGTCAGCATGTCACAGGCAGGACCAGGCACAGCCGTTTATAGTATATTTGCTTTTGAATCAAGAGGCAGATTATAGCAGTGTTGCAGGCAAGTGATGTACTGGCCTAATTGCAAGGGAGTATAAGGTGCAATAGCTGTATCTTTCCTGTGTTTGTTTATCCAGCTCATTTCTTCAGTGACCCTAACATATCAGGCATCCAGTCTGAATCTTTCCGCTGACAAGTAGGAATAGATGAAAATATGTGCTAAAAAGGTACCTGAACATAGTCAGTTCTATACACGTGGTCTTTCCTGAGAAGCTGGGTAGGGTGTTTTGTGCTTAATTGGACTAGCAAAGCAAGCTAGTCTTTTTTGTTAAGAGGTTTCTAATGATTTAATTTACTCCTAAATGAAGTGTTTGAGAGGTGTTTTTTTCACTTTGCTTTCCTTCAGTATATTTTGTGCTTAATTTTCCAATTAAATACTTAAGCTTTCCTCTACCCTAGCTTTAGTTCATTTTGTGTCTGTTTGGGTCATAAACGAGAACTACAGCTGGAGATTGCAAACCATTGGATAAGATCTGTTTCAGTTCACAGCTTAGACGTAGACCTGGTCACATTACAATTTATTTGATAAAACTGGTATTAGTCCATATCTTGGTTTTGAACCAGCCAACAATGAACACATACCTTCCCAGTTACCTGTCAGTAACAATCTTTGCTGATCCCTATGAAGATGCTTTATCTGCTCTTTCCTGCTAATAAAACAATTTCTGATCACTTCATTGTTTTGTATGTTCCTGTGAGAAAGTATTCTAGTAGCATTTTTGCTAGTTGTTTTATTTCTTTCTATTACTTAACATTTGTTTAACTTTCAGTGCCAAATGCAAGGGTTAGTCAAGAAATTCAAGATACTCATTTCATAAAACACTGTTGACTAGTGGAAAGATGTCTTTTGTATTCTCTAGTCCAGTTTTTCTTAATTTGTTTTTTCTACGTAGTGTTCAGGATAGCTTCAAGATGAGAACGGATGACAGTAACGTGCTTTGGTTTTGATTCCTGATTATTTTTGTTTTAAAAGGGTGGCACAAGGGCCAGCCGTACACCAAGGATACTAAAGTGAAAAACTTCATTCAGTGGACTAAAACACAAAGCGAAGCTGATCAAATGAAGAAAACTGTTATTGGTGGCTACTATCCTTTTCCACGACCTCCAAATAACTTTTTGAAATATTGTAAAAACAATAAAGGTATCATACCGTCGAATATCTTTAAGATTTGTAGCCTTTTTCAGTTCAGTCTTACTCCAAGCATTTAAAGCATCAGTTAAAAAGCAACACAGTTACTATTAGCGATTACACAAATTTGTAAGAAAAACTCCCTTTCATGACTAAATGTATCATAGGCTAAATCCTCATCTTACAGAAAGTATCATGGCACCATCAGCTGCAGGAGAACTGTAGCAGCTTACATGAGCTACAGATCTGCCCAGAAGTTTTACTCTGAATATTCTGCTAAATCAGAATTAAAGACAGTTATACTGAAGAATACAGTGAGTTAGAAGTTTCACCTGAAACAGAAATTGTGATGTCTGATAATGCATACTAGAAGATGCTTGTGAGCAAAAAAGATTTATTGTTTAAATTTTTTCCATGTGATGCAAACAACAAAAAGATTCAGAATTCTTCAAAAATGTAATTTTAAATCAATTTAATATTTAATAACAAATTATCTTTACTTTTCAGTCTTGCGTCCAGACAGTTTGATATTGTATTTCTTTAAAACTTGTTTCTGGAAATTTCTTCTTTGCAGTTGAATCGGTTTTGAAAGCCATAGGTGAAACAGGGAAAGAGATTGAAGACTTGCATTACAGAGAACACAAGCGGATTGCTGTTCAGGGAATAATTAGTGCCATAAGATACATCAGCTGCAGCAATGCAGCTGAAGAAGCCTCAGGAGCAGAACTTGTTCAGGTACAGTGTTTGAGAATTAATGCTATAGCACTTCAGCAACTATGATCATAATTAGAATGGAGAATTTCGCATTTGAGTTCAGAACCTAATTACATTGTTTGTTTATTAACTTCATTTGCTATTTTGAGAGCGAAATTTTTGAAAGTCATAATTTAGAACTTTTTAAAAAGCAATGATTCAGTGCTTTTCTGAAAGTGTTATGATAGTCCGCTGTAAAACTACATAACTGTTTAGAAGTTACTAGTTTGACTGACTGGATAACCTAATGTAAATTAGAACGCGGGAGAAGCAACTACTGCAACATGCTCACTGTCACTTTCTAGACAGAATTTATCTTATTAATATGATTAGAAGATAATTTCTGCTAAATATAACATGACTTCCAGAAGGTAGGCTAACTTGTTCTGTTCCTTTAAAAGTTACTTTAAAACTTGCAGGTTTTTGAGTCGGAAGCAATAGCTTTAAGTGTTCTGAAACTCTTAAACAATTAACTGTTGTTGCAGAAAGATACTTCTCAGTCTCTTGAAAGTTCTCCTATGTCCAAAGAGGACTCTGTTCACACGGGAAAAAACACCAACCTTCAAAATAAAGAAATTAAGGCTTTTCTGGGGGAACAACATCAGCGCCAAGCTCCACTGTCGCAAAAGGGTTCAGTCAAGAGAAGGATACCGTGCGGATTAATTACAGATGCAGAACAGTAAGCTCTCCTCATAAATATGTAGTGGATCTTCTAAAAAGTGTTTATGGAAACTAGTTCAGAGCCCAGGCCATAGAAAATATCTAAGAAAGCTTTAAAAGCATATATAGTTTAATCTTTAAAAGGTAGTTAGGTACTTTTCCTAGCATCAGGTGATGACAGTTGTACTGTTCAGGCTAATGAAGGATTGATTAAAGCAGGTGTCTGGTTTGCAATGCTCTCTTCTGATTAATATTTATGTGACTTTGTTGTTAATCTCACAGATATGAAATAAAAGTAGTTAATACTTGAACCATATATAGTTTAGTGACATAGCCGTGGAACAAGCAACAGTTACAGTGGTATGAGGAAATAAGATTCCTTCACTGAAAATGCAGAATCAGGATCTGGTATACCTGTTCCTTAATTTCAAACATACCTTATTTTTTTTCTTTCTGGTTAATGGAATGTTCTGTATGTAGCTGTAACTTGCTGTCAGAAAGGCAAGTAGATGGTAGTCATGTGCTAAACTAAAGGCTTGAAATAACTCGTAGTACTATGGCTCTGCTTGTGATAGGATTTCATGAAATTGTATTGCATCTAGCCAGACATAGACAAAGGATATCAGTCTGATATGAGGAAAGGGAATAAGACAAAATAATTTGTCTGAAACAACCGTATTAGGTTCAAGAGTAATCTCATATAAGATTGCCCTTTGTTGCAATGTTTGTGCAAAATCTAATGTACCCATACTTAGTATTAAAAGCCTGGTTGACAGATTTCATGTTGCAAAAATCTAGCCGGTCGCGTCTTTTTTTTTTTTTTTGNAAAGTCATAATGTGGGAAGAGGGTGGGTATTCAGAATATTTTGAGGGAAAATGAGATGAAATATAATTAGGATTGAATGAAAACTTAAGACTAAGAAAACCCTGGTGAACAGAATTTCTGTCTTGGCAGTGTTACAGTAAACTTGTTAGTGGATTTCCATTCCGTAAGGAAAATTCCAGCATTTGAGTGTCTTAGGTTTGTTCTGCCTGAAAGAAAAACATGCATGTTCTTTGGTTTGTGTATTTACATTTAACTAAATACTGTAAAATAATGGTGAGTTTCCTACTTTAAGGGGAAGTGCATCTGTTATTCCTGTATCATCTTACCCCTATTTCACACGGTCTAGAAGAAGAAAACTTGGGTAAGTCATGTGAAGTTAACTATGTTAAATAATTGCAATGATGAAACAAAGATATTTGAAGTGAAACATTTACACGTCAGTAATCTGTATGGAAGTGAAACGAAATAACAGATCAGGGTAGAGATTAATATTTTCTATTCACTTCCTCTGCACTGATTCTAGTTTAAATATATTGGATTATTTTATTCTGAAACATAATTTTGAGTGTGTTATTGAACATATTTTTATACTGTTACTAGTGTTACTTAGGGAATATATAGTAACGGGTCCATCATGATAAGCAGAGTAATATATGTAGTCTCTGTTTCAGAGAGATTACTGTTTAAGTAGGAAAGTCAAAGGTAGGAGGGAGGGATGCTTGATTAGCAAGCAGAGTGAACGGTGTAATAGCATTAATGGATTTGCTGGTGGTGGTTGAGCTATACATCACTCTTGGTGCTACGGAAGTGTAAGTATAGTTGTCCCTGTGAAGATATTTGGCTCCTTCCACTGCCTAATACTCAGTCTTCATTGAACTCAGTTTGGATCCAGAGAAGGTTTGTTGTTTTGGTTTTTTTAAATCCAGGTAGAAATTTCAAATCCAGAGCCCTGACAAGTCTGGAGCCTAATGAAATAACTACAAATGGGAAATTATTAAGAAAACTGAATGAGTGCAGNGTTGCCTTCTTAGTTTACTTTTAGCACCTCTTCCCTCCCCGCTAAAACAAAGGATCATGGCGCTAGGGATATAGCAACAATAGTAATGATGGAGTTGATCATAAGTTGTTGACCATTCTGCCAGTCTTGCTGACCTACAAGCATGTCTTGTTTTCTTGAAAAACATTTCTTGGAAGCTAATTTGCAAAAGCTTTTTCTGTGGGATAATCGAGACTCTTTTGAGCCCACATATCTGTTGTTTCCTCTGGTCCTCTTGGCGAATACTGCATTTTCTAGGGGAAATGGTTGCCTGGCTCTGCAGCCCATTCATTAAAAGCGTGACACCTGGCTTTAAGGTCATATCTCTGCAGGTGGTGCAGGAGTTTGCAGGCTCTTGTGGCACAAATCCATAGGAAAATCAGGAGTTTTTTTGGAATGTGAGGAATCCTGTTCTCTTTCGCTTGCTGAGAAATGTTCCATTTTTTCTTGGGGGTGGAGGGTGGGAAGAATGTTTTCTCCCCGTTTCTTAAAAGT
This sequence comes from Balaeniceps rex, assembly GCA_013401315.1. NCBI lineage: Eukaryota > Metazoa > Chordata > Aves > Pelecaniformes > Balaenicipitidae > Balaeniceps > Balaeniceps rex. The sequence goes on from VYZW01000303.1 coordinate 26,140, forward strand.
GAAGCAAAAAGTTAAGGCATGTTTACTTTGTTCTCTGCTTTTCT
>VYZW01000308.1:11747-30714 GCA_013401315.1 Balaeniceps rex
TTACGATTCTGTGTTAATAGCAACTGAAAATGTGTGCCGTACCTCATAGCATGGAAAGGACCTCAGATCTGATGGACATGCAGACTAATTTCAGGGGCTTCAGTGATGGCATAAAGAGTGGTTTATTTGGAATTGCTGGAGAACATCAAAACTCTGATGTGTTTACTTGACACTGTACCTGAGCTGGGCACATACTGGGAGTATCCAGCTCCTGCTGTCCATGTTGTCATTGCACATGACCTGAACTCCAAATAAATCTGGGTTGCCTGAGAATTCCTCCTGGCCAGTGACTTAAGCCTCTTCTAAGTATCCTGGATCACTTTGTCCTTCTGATGCTGGATATGTATGTGATGTCACTGCAAAGGAGATGTGATGAATGGAGGTGACACACAATATTAGCTCTGTCTGCACAGATGGGAAGCTCTGCAGTATGCTTCAAAGTACAGGCAACCCCTGAGCCTGTCTCATGAGCTGGACGGCTCCAGAAATAATTGCATGGATCAGAGATACAACATTCATGAATAAAAGTGCACTTCTAGGTAATGTAGACATTTATACTTCGGAAATGCAGATACGAAGTTTCTTACCAGAATGATACTTTCTAATTCCCTTCCTCCTTTCTCTTCTGTGTGTGAAAATAACAATGCATCATACACTTCATTATCCAGACTGTTTGCTGGGGTCTATTTTATTGTCCTATAGCCTATGCAGAGTATGCTTGTGAGAATATATATAGGATTTTTATTTCTATTCAAACCTCATTCTATATGGACATCACTGAAAACCTCAATGTCTATTGATTGCTAAATTATTTTACACTTGAATAAGAGGAGAGCTGTAGTCTGGCATTGTAAAAACACATACATTGAGGAAAATGCCTCCATTTTATCCTCTGTGATTGCATATTTTCTCCATTAGATTGTGCATTGTATCTACAGTGAAATCCAGGTTTTCCAGTGTCTCTCTTCGGGACTTTATCTATCTTTTCTCAAACCTGAGAGCTGAAGAACAATCTAAGCTGTTTGACACAACAATGACTGCAGTACTGGGTATGAAATATGAAATCTCTATTTCTTACAAAACAGGATTATTTTTGTTTATTTTGTCCCCACAAGCAGTATCTTATTTGAGCATCTGTAGCTCAGATTTTATTGTTTCGTAATGCTGGAATGTTGAACACTACCCAAGGCAGAGATTTATGCAGCCCAGAGTATGCAGCAGAGAAAAGCAGAAACTGAACTGTGGTTTCATGCTGCAGGTGCAGACACTATTCAAGTCGTGTTCCCTTCTCTGTAGCGTGAAGCAATGTCGTGACACTCTGGATGGTAATATGTTCATATGCTTCCAAGTGAAATGGAAATTCTCAGTACCAAAGAATGAAGAACCCAAGCAAGAATTGCTGAAAAATCAGAAAAAAAGTAGAAAAATTACACTCCACTCAATTTATTTTCTTAAACAAACCTTAAACTCTCAGAAAGCTCTTAATATAAACCCCATTCTGAGGGTTCATATAACCCACATTAAGAAAGTGATAGAAAGTTAAGCAGATTTTATAAACTTTTTTTTGTCTAGTGTGCCTTATATGCAAATCACTTACCGTACATATGAGCAAATTCCTGACAAAAATCTTTCATGCCACTGAGTTTTTGGGTTTTTTTTTCATTTTACTGACTTTCCAAAGCACTTTCATGTGAAGAAAAGTTTCTCTGGGATCTCTGGAACATATTATATTGATTAGCCTTCAGTCATCCATTCAGTGAATCAAACAAAAAAAGGTTGTGACTGTGGAAACTTGCCCATGTTTGAAAAATACAAAGGAGAGGGTTTTTTCTGTCCTTCCACTGTAATTGTGATGGCCTAAAAGGGATCAATACTACCTCCACAGTACTGGCTTATTTTGATAAACTGCAATTTTTTGGATGGTGTCTTCAGGCAGAAAAGGCAAATCAACTAACCCAGTACTGCACTTAGTATCTGCTCTGCTGTAGGTTAGATGGGGAGGTTTGGCAGGCTGAAAGTTGGCTCCAGAAATAAGGGGAGGGAATTTATTCACTTGACTGCCTTAACATAGTGTAATATCATATCAGACCTCCCTTTCTCCCCCCACTTATCTGAAGCCTATTAAATGGTGATTATTATGGGATCAGAAGTTAATCACCTACACCTTGGGATGAAAATCTGCTGCATTTTATTTTTATTATTACAGATGTAGTTAAAAAGCTCTGAAATCTTTCAGTAAAGGCTGGAAGCACTGCTTTTGAAAAAAAAGTACACAAATAAGTAAACATCAGGGACTAGAACAAATAGTCCTGTGGTAACAGCAGAAATGATATAATGGGTTTCAGGGAGCAGAAAAATCTTTCTAATGCATATTTAGATTCAATAATGTAGATATATTAACTGGACCTATTGATATATAAAGTATATATTTATATATTTCTGCAGAACAGAAATATATTCACTTTTATGTCAGTTTTAATGGTTTTATTAAAAAAAAATGAGGTGAAGTCTGAGTAAAAAAGATAATTTTAAAAAAATAGGTTCTGCAGAATCATCTAACTTCAGTTGGCACTGCAGCAGTTTAGAAATTTTGCTTACTGGCCTTTTTTACTATAAAGGAAATATCTGATTTATTCTATCCATGTCCTAATAGTTCAATCCAACCAGAATCTGTAATGAACAGTGAAATATTCTCTGTGTATATGTAAATGGATGAGTCTGGCAACCCCCTCTCTTCACATAATGGTCATATTAACTATTGAAAAGGACAAACTTTCCACTTTCAGATTTTGCTTTCAGCAGTTTATAATTTCACAAAGTGTAGCCAACATGCACAGAAAAGTTGTGTTGCAGGTGTTTACTTTTACTCTGCTTGAGTTCATGTTGGAAAGCTTTGACTAAAACTGTTTCCATGAATGCCTCTACGAAAAAAGAACTTTAGCTGTTAGAAATATTCTTTAAACCCTTTCCTTATTGCCTTCACTCCTAAAATATCCCAAAACAGCAGCCCATTCCTCATACCTATACTCCTCAAAATCATTGTTCCTCTACCTCCCTGCTCCTTATGGCAATGCCACCCGCCCACATCTATTATCTATTGCCTTCCTGGTGATACTGCCATGTTTTTTGCATGTTCCTCTCCTCCTTCTACCCTGTGATGCTCCTCCAAAGTTGAGAAAGATCAGTGACCTAAACTGAGGCTCTGCAACTTGCTGGTGCCCCAGCAGACCCAGTTTACATATGGGACTGTCTGGGAACTTGTTTGGCTGGTAACCAGGTGAGTAATTTTTTTTAGCTTTTGCTTAGCTTTGTACGACTGTGTAGTGTAATGCCTATTGCTATAGATTTTTTTTTTTTGGTCACAAATAGGTAGAAATAGCAAGTAGCTGCTCTGTGTAGAGGAGGCTCTAGAAATGCCCCAGAACTGTAAACAATTTGTCAATGGCCAATTAGTTGCCATCAAAGGAGTGCAAGCTTGGGAGCTGGGTAAATCCAATTTTAGTGATAGCAAAGAACAGAGAACATCATCCATGACGTCAAGTATCATATAGAAATCTACATAAAGCAGTGGGATCACAGAAATCAACTCATGCAGGTTTTATTGTGGAAATCAGACCCTCATTGATACATTCGGGACTTACATGAAATATGTTAAAAACATAATAAAATGACCAACGTAACAAGCAGAGTTAAAATTGTCCACCTATATGTTCTTTAATTTCTCTTTTTCACCTATCGTGATATTAAAGAATGCACTATAAATCTTTAAAACAAATTTCAAAACTTAACCTATAAACATACTGATAAAGGAAGGTTACAAAAGTAAGAATATTTTCTGCTTTAAAAAATATAAATATCTGACTTAACCAGAAAGTCTAAAAAATATGATTGAAATTGCACATTTTGTTAAATTACATTTCTACCCAACAATGGAACAGTTCTAGAGATTTCACATTGGCCATTTTTCTTTAAAATCAATCAAATTCACCAGGGTTGCAAGCACTTAATAATATTACACATCTTACTTAGAAATGAAGATTGATTTATGTATGGTTTAGTGTTTGGTAGATTTTGTATAACAAATCTAATTTTCAAAATATGATAGGGATGGTGGTTTTGCATGCTTTTGATAAGTTTGTCAGTTACTCTTTTCATTTTAACAATCTGCTTTTTAATAATTTGAGGCTGCAGTGATTTACAGTAGTTGAGGATTTGTTTCTCTGTGTGTTGATTATAAAACAAATATTTAAAAATAGAATAGATACATGAGAAGAATGATTGACATTCCCATCAAACATATGTGAATACTGTGGCTAATTTATTATGATTGTCAAAAAAACTTAGACAAAATCTGCCACAAGAGGCTATTAAGGAAACTAAGTAATCGGGTTGAGCGACAAAATGTTGGCATGGATCTGAGACTACCTAGGAGTCAAAAATGAGCTGGGCTTGCTTGCTCAATATGACAAAATGTTAAGAATGAAATGAAAATGCAGATGAACAGAAAATAGCAAAATGTACATAAGATAGGAGTTAAGCAAGGCAGTGCTTTAAAAGACATTGAAATCTTCAAAATGACTACAGGAAGTTAGCTCAACAAAAGAACATATTACATTAATGTCGTGGTTTAGCCCCAGTCAGCAACTAAGCACCACGCAGCCGCTCACTCACCCTCCCCCTCCCCGGTGGGATGGGGGAGAGAATCGGAAGGGCAAGAGTAAGAAAACCCACGGGTTGAGATAAAAACAGTTTAATAATTCAAATAAAATAATAATAATAATAATAATAGTAATAATAATGATAATAATAATAATAACAATTGTAATGAAAAGGAGAACGAGAGAGACAAACAAAACCCAGGGAAAAGAAAACAAGCGATGCAACCGCTCACCACCCGCTGACCGACACCCAGCCAGTCCCCGAGCAGCGATCGCTGCCCCCCGGCTAACTCTCCTCGGTTTATATACTGAGCATGACGTCATATGGTATGGAATAGCCCTTTGCTCAATTTGGATCAACTATCTTGGGCTGTGCCCCCTCCCAACTTCTTGTGCACCTGGCAGAGCATGGGAAGCTGAAAAAGAAAGTCCTTGACTAGCCTAAGCACTACTTAGCAACAACTAAAACATCAGTGTGTTATCAGCATTCTTCTCCTACTAAATCCAAAACACAGCACTATGCCAGCTACTAGGAAGAAAAGTAACTCTAACTCAGCTGAAACCAGGACAATTAATTTTGAGTAAATGCAAGAGAATTACAGCTGTATAAATGGCTTTTGATTAAATGGATAGTTTAGCTTATTAAAAAAACTCTTAAATTTTCCACAAAATGTGGATACATATACTTTACATTGATATATTTATACGTTTCAATTAAAGATTTTGTCAGTAAAATTCTGACCAGTCCTTAACAGTGCATGTTGGAATAACAGAAGTTAGATACGAGCATTATTGGATTCTAGATCATGGCAAGCTATCCATATGAAATATCCATATGAAATATCCATATATCCATATGAAATAAGAAAATTTCTCAATGTCCATAGCAAATCTGAATAGTGAACAATGTGCAAGCAAAATATGCAAGATAATGATAATTTCATTATGTTGGTCAGGGGTACATTGTTAAGTGAACAGCTGCATGTGATTTAGTTTACTGTATTGAGAAAGCTCAGACATGACTGAATAATGGCCATAGGCCAAGGCTTGACCTAGCCAATTTTATTAACAGAGATGACAAGATCCTAAGAGAGTATTTTGTTGTTACTAATACTTTACCTATTAAATGGTACTTTCTCAGAATAGAAATAGTAAATTTTAGGAAAAGAAGTGATGTATATTGGTTGGGTAAGGAAAAGTATTTGTGCCAGTATTAATTAAGAAATAAAATACCATGTTAAAAGCACTTTTTTCTTTTGTTACGTTGCTTTTAATTGTTCTTTAACCTCACAGAATTTAGAGGCCTTGTAAGAGATTTAGTTTTCTTTGCAAGGTATAGTTTAATCATCTCTGATAGATCCTTATTTAAATTCTTAAATAGAAGATAAAGGCTTTGTGTCTTGGTTTTTATTTCTAATCTGAAACTATGAGTCTGCTGATTACAGAGGAATAAATAGTAATGCAGATAAAATATATTTCATACAAAAACTTCCAGTTAAGTGAAGTGTGCCTTCAAGGAAACAATGGCACATTGTTCATCGAAATAATTTGCCAATCTTGTCCCATTCAATTGCTATAATATTCTTTTGATGTTTAAGCTCTTAATGAACACAGTGCATTATGTTTTATAGGTCACAGTCTTTCAGTTACCATGTTTTAATCACAAAGGAGAAACTCACTTTAGTATCCTCATAGATGTAAACATTTTATTTGTTTGGGATTCTAGCTGTTAACGTCTCTCCTCTGTGGTTAATGAGAGTTTTCTGGTTTTACTTGAAATAAAATGTGTTGGAATTTCATAGGAAATGGGTAGAAAACTTACGGACTTCCAAAGCAAAATCTACAAAAAGCTTAGTTTCTTATTCTTTTTTCCTGTGGTCCAAGCATTTTCTCCTGTTTATTCACTGTATTATATTTACATAAATTGTTGAAAAGAAAAGGGTAATCAGAAGCAACCAACCTCTGAATACTAAGGTTACCAAAAAAATTGTTATAAATTCAAAGTAAATTATTAAAACTATTTATTTCAGGACCTTAGTTTCAGCATTCCTGATAAGTTATAATGTGTTTGGTTCCCTATCTGACTGTCTTGTTCCTGACTGTCTACATTCTTAGACAAATGCTACTGTCTAGATCAATAAAGAGCTAATTCGAGCTTTGACCTGACACGGTGCATCCATCCTTATGGTTAAACTATTATTACACATTTTTTATTAAAAGACCTTATTTACTTGTTAATATTTAAGTCCTAAGAAGTACTCCCCAAAGCTTTATGACTGAGGAACTACATCTGGGTGCTGGTTTATACAAATAGACAATATATCAAAACATTTTGGGTTTGCAGAAGTCTGACCATTTCAATAAACTTCCTTTCTGGTGTTCAAATCTTTCACACTAGGGAAAGGAGAAATGATGACAGACTAAGAAATGTCCTCCAAAACTCAGTTTTGTAAATCTGAATTGAGGCTGGCATACATGACCTGACAGTCTCTTCCAATTTAGATACTTCAAGACAAAAAGTCGACTTGCAAAGAATTGCTTATGTGTTTCTTAAGCACATATCTCTAAATATAGAATGAAAATTCCTTCTCAAAATGTTTTACAGATCACCTATAGATCTAGATTTGTGCATAAGAAATGAGGTAACAGGAGATGGTTAAGCTAAGTCCTGGTTCTGTTGCCAGTGGAAACCACCACACTACATCAAACCCATGGTCCAGTTGCTTTGATATTATGTTTAATGTTGGCTAAACATTATCAGGTACTTCTTCAAAAAGTTGAAGTAATTTACAGTGGATAAATATGAAATTATCTTACATTAAATTCAATCTTCAGATTTCTAGAAATCCCTTAGGTAACAGATTCAGAGAGTACACTACAGAAAACCCTCTGAGTAGAAGACCATTTGTATCTAATATTACATTTGCAATTGTTGCAACAGTGCGCAAAATAAATCTGCATTCTGGGTAGTCCTGCAAGGGCTTGCTTGAGGTAAAGGCCAAATATGTTCTTTCCTGAGCCCTTGTGTGCTGTCCCTGAGTGTCCAGAGCATTCCTGCTGCAGGGGCAAACAGAGACTGACAGTGATTTTGTCCATAGGACAATGTATGTGTGTGTGCGCATGCACACGTGCATAGCACAGGTGTGCTGGATCTTTTCCTCTTACATAGCAGTGTGCAGTAGCTTGGCAGCCCCTCCGAAACAGTGGATTTTGCGTCACAAGTTCTCTAATGTGATACTCTCCATAGAAAGAAGAGGAGAAGGAAAGACATGATACTGCTGGAAAGGCATTTTGTATTATTTTATTTTGTTCATATCAAGCTGTCATAAAATGAGGAAAATACATCTTTAAGTGCTGTTGTTTTATTTTAGTCTTTTGGTTATAGAAGTTATTTCTCTCTCCTCAAAAGTTCACAATAAAAAGTAATTCACAGGAGGAAAAGAACTAAGGAGTAGATCTTCACTTCTGCCCTTTTCTTTCAAGCCCTCCAAAATTTAAAACTTAATAGCTGTTTGTGACAAGTAGATTGTCTTTTCAGCTCTTTTCTTCCAGAATAAATTCTTTCAATTTCCATGCAAGAGATGGAAAAGAAAAGATGTTGCTAGTTAGTGTGCAAATTTGAAGGGGTTTGCTATATTACAAAATACCAAGCCGAGTCAGTTCAAGACTTTCCAGGAGCGAGGCTGCATGGAAATTTTCTGCTCAGAGAAGGAAAAAACAAAATCATTCAGAGGCATTCAATTATGCAGTTGTAGCATAGCAGATGTGGAGTCAGAGAGGAGGAGTCAGGGAGGTTGGGGAAAGGTCCTGGGATGGATCACTGTAATTTCAAGGGGTTTTGCACAGGAGAGAGATGTTGAGGGTCAGTAAAATTTTGAGGCAGCTGAGATTGGACAGTGGGGTCTTCCCTTGCACAGATTGTTCTCAAAAAAGGGGGAGAGTCAGGTTGCTCTGGACAAGGCGGAAGGGAGAAGGTAAAGCTAGTATGGACATCTACTCCTTGCTGCTGTCAGCATGTGGGACAGGCAACAGTGAGTCCTGTTATGGGCCATCCTCTGAATCTGCCCAGTCCCATCTGCAATAGCACTGCTTTAGAAAATGTCTGCATTGCTTACACCCAAAGCTTTGTCTGCTTTCCAACTCTGAGTGCAGAAGAAAACCTGATATACTCCCTAGTAATTGCTTAGATATTATTGATTTGAAAGATTTTTTTTTAATTATTATAAATCAAGAAACCCAGTTTGTCCAGATTCAAGATAGTGGTAATATGCTCAGTGTGCTTATAATATCCCCAATATTGTACTTGTTTATCTTCTGTCCTTATAAATAAGTTACTTACGTGTTTTAGTACAAATACAAATCCCAAAGATAAAATTCCTGGAGTTCTCTCAGTTGGAGTTGATACAAATTAATTCTAACTATCAATTTTGCAGGAGAAGTGTTAATTTTATGTTACTTATCCACTCAGTTGCTATGAAAAATTAGAGAAAGACCCCTTTTAAAACTGTGGAGATCCACACATGTGCCCTTTGGTACCCGTCTGCTTGCAAGAGCTTTTTTAAATAGCATTCTAATGGACTCACTGAGCTTAATCATATGCTGTCTACGTTTCCCTTGATTTCAGTACGCTTTGTATCGATGAGACGGAATGTTAGCATATTGCTACACCAAGCATATTCAAAGTACATCATCTATCAAATTAAGAAAAAATAATTGAAGTAAAAGAGTTTGGTTATGTGAGATTAAAATAGGTATAACATCCCTCTCTATATATATATGAATAATTTCCCCAAACATGATTTTTTAAAAGATTAAGTTTCCAAAGAAATTATCTACTATGACAGCTGGATTCCATGTTTTGAAAGGTCAATCAAGATAATAGAAACCAGTATTTCTAAAACGTAAGGAAAAATTGGACATTGTCCACAGTGAAACAAAAAGGGATTGCATCTCTTTGCTTCCGTAACATAATTTGGTAAATCTCTATTGATTTTGATTCCTCTGTCTCTTCACTTATTTTGGGAAAGTATATACAACCAAGTGACTGTTTATACTACTACCACAAGAAACAGAGAGGCCATGGCAATGCCATGCAAGACCCTGTGGTATCCAGTATATTCAATGTCTTCCTCTCTGAGTGAACTACTCAGCAATTAAACAGTTCCTTTAATTAGTGTAAATGAGGTTTGGTTTTTAATAGACTTTCAGTATGAAATACATTGTTCTTCTTTTCCATACAAACCATCTGGAATACAACAGCAGTTTTTGCAGCTGCCTCCCTGGTTTCTTTGAGAAAGGGAAGATGTTCTGCCACAAACACATAACTTACTTTAATTAAAATCAAGCCAGCTGAGACTGGTGACACCTCTCTCAAAGCTGGTAAACAGTTATGACATGTAAAGATATTTGTTTACAGTAGGGGTTACTTGTTAGAGCTTCTGCTGAATCAGAAACCAGAATTCAAGCTTTACTTTCACTCTGGCTATTGTGCTCAGAGAAAAAAAAAATCTAAACTATAAAAAATACTTCTTCATAAAGTAAAAACTTTAATCCTACAATCTGGGTTCATAACCTTTGTTTCATTAGCAATATTCCTTGCTAAAAATAAACAATAAATACATTTTATTTTCTTGGTTAGTTTATAAAAAATTCTTTGATGAAATTTAGTGTGTTCAGATTCTCCTCTTGCTCCTTTTCACTAGTTAAGCTCAGGAATAGTTCAGATGGCAAGTCCAAATTTCTTTCCAGTTCTCCCTTAACAACAAAATCTATGGAGCTATGTCAGCACAGAACTGGAGTGAGACAGCAGTAAATTAGACCCAATGGAAATGGATGTGTAGACATCTGAGCTGAAGATCACAGGAAAGGAACATTCAGCAGCCATTGAATTCACCAAAGAAGGAACAAAATAAAAACTCATAAGACAGATCACACAAGTGTGGAGCTTCACTAATTGCTCATAACAAGTGTACAAAGAAAGCACTTGAAAGGAACTTCTTTGTATCAAATATTCTCACAGTGGCTTGTAAAGAAAATGGAGCAGAGGATCACTGCCACTATGTCATGAATATTGTCTTTCAAGATCGTAAGTTTGATCAGTTCCTTTTTTCTCCCTGCACTTCCCTGAAAAGGTTTTTCTCTTGCATTAAGTGCTTTTCTCTTAGATAAAACTTTCTTACACAGACTTGATACTTAAGAGAAAAGGAAATTGCATTTTGTGGAGAGCTGAGAGCATGTATGTGTGTTAGTTTTAAGACATATTCCCAAAAAGCTGAACTAAGGTAACATTTCTGGCAAGCTGGTTTCACACAAGATAAAAAAATCCAGCAACAGTAATTTTCTTTTTAAAAGTAAAATTGGTTTGATGTGTAATCTGTTGGCTGTTTTCTTTCTTTGCTTGTTTTTCCTTAATTAGCGCTCCTGTGTCTCTTGTTGTTTGCTTTCTCAGCATCCCTTGGGAGCAACTGGTATAGCTGTCACAGAGCAGTATGGAATGTGAAAAATGAAATGAAAATTTAATGAAATGAAAAATTAATGCTAATCTCTAGCAATCTCTGCTGCTCTTAAGGATGCTATACCAAATTTCTCACCTTTTAAGTCACCAATATAAAAAAAAAAGTGGTATGTTCGTTCTTTCCTGCACTTCCCTGTGTGTTCATCTCCCTGGCTGAGTAACTCTCCAAGCTTCATTAACTATGTTGGCTAGATCTTCATTGACTATAATGGGACATTTAACAACCAGGGCATATTTTGGTACCTACATTAGCCAAATAAATTTAGTTTCACACTGAATCACAGAGAAAATGTTTACAGAGTTCTTGCTACTGATAAGAAAACTGAAAGGGGCACAGCATTTCTTGGTCCATGAACTTGTTTTGTAACATGTTGACAGAGCACATCTTAGCAAAACACTTGCTGGTGTCTACAACATGGTAGGTAAAGGTGTAAGTGGGGCTTCAGGCCAGGTGCTGGACCTTATGCCAAGTATTTATGATCAAAAGACATTGCACCGTGAAGAAGGGGATCTGTATCCCTCACTACAGGAACTTAGTTGTAATCTAGCACCACTTTTGGAGCAGTACAGTTCTGTGACTTTGTCTGAATCTTACTGAGAAAAGTGTTGTTAAGATATGAGAAAGCATTTGAACAGAAGTCATACAAGAAAAGAAAAAGCAAAAGTGATACAAGTGTAGCTGTTGAGGCAGTAATAATTAGCAGCTCAAGGCTATGATAAAAAATGTTCTGACACAAAAAAGTTTAAAACTCTTAAGTTAAAAAAAAAGCAGCAAAAAAGCAGAGAATCTGCAGAGACTGCAGTTCTGCAATATCAAGGCGCAGCCTGTTTTGAAAAGCAGCAGAGGGTGATCCTTCCCCATCTGATTGAAAGCTCTCTGGCCAGCAAATCCTCATCTAGCATCTAATCAGCAATGGTGAGTATATTAATACTTGGCCTAGCAGCTCATTAGCCATAACTATCTATTGTGTGTGTTGGCCAATATATAATTGCTTTCTTGTGTATATACTCGTGCACAGTTTATCTGCTCATGATAAAAGAGGCCCAAGTATAAGTAATCAGAAGGGGAAGGTTATAGCTGGATTTACAGTGCAGGTGCTTAAATGCCAGTTGATATGCAAAGCAGTTCTTTTATAGCTTCACCAGGCACCTCTATTAGTACCAGTCCAATGACTATGTCATAGTTTTACTTAACAAATCTGATTAAATTAATTCCACAAAGTGATAAATTAATGAATATATTGTGGGGACTTAGTGAAAGGTCCCACATCTATGCCAATTAGAAAAACTTCAGAGACACTGCTGCTAATGTTATGAGCTGAAAATTGGCAGTAGATAGTGTTCAGTTTTCTAACAAACTGGCAAAGTGCTAGACAACCATTTATGATCACAGTGATGGCATCTTATTGATAGTGTCCTAGTAAAGCATTTTCCTGTTTGTGATGTCAGGTTTTCCCAGACCACATTTGGTGCAGATTGCTGGTCAGATCATCAGTTAGCAAGCAATGCAATATCTCTAGCTGTCTGATGCTTGCAGAACAGACAGCAAATTCTCATTAAAACACTAAATGTTGTGTCATTCAACATGGCAGTCACAAAAAAGAAAATGATTGAAAAGTAAGCTTGTTATTGCTTCTTTTCAAATACAAATTCATAGAAACTGAAAGGTCTCAAAGATGCACTATAGAATGCCCTAGCAAAGTACCTCTGTTTTGTCAAAGATGGCTTTTGGGACAGGTTTGATGGGAATGGCAAATCTAACAGTTCACTATTATATGTATGTACTTCATAAGGTGGGGTAAAACATTTTTATAAACCTTCGTAACGCACAGTTCGAGGAAGCACAAGAAAAGTTTCCTGTCCTGGCAGATGGGTGATGCACAGGGAAGAGATCCAAGGAAGTGTTGTTGAAATTAAAATGTCAAATAGTTCCCTGAATGCTTGAAATCAGTGTATGTCCCTAAAAACCCACGGCTGTTGTGCCATTCTATAGTGAAGATGGTCAAATACAGTTAGGGAGTGAGAGGAATTCCCAGCAGAAATGTTCAACAGTTTGTGTAAGTCTCCATCTTCTATCTCTGATGGAATGAGGACTGAAATCCAGTGGGCAGCAAACTGCAGTACTGTCTGCTGTGCTGGAGACTTTCTGAAACCGTGAAACAGACGTCACAATGCAAGGTTAAGTACTGCTGACATTTCTGCCAGAATAAACAAATCTGGAGGTTAGGATCTAATCACAAATGATTGCAGCTCTTCACTGTTACGTGTTAAACAAGAGTCCACAGTAGCTGAAGGATGCAGATGTCACCCACCTTCTCAAACTGAAATCTGTCCCATCACAGTATGATAATGACTGGGATATACAATTTCTGCCAGTTGCTGGGGAAATCTTTGCTGTGGTAGATCTCTACAAGCTTGAGGCTGAAAGTGATCTTTGGAAAGGCATGGTTCATGTGACTTTTAAAGCCATGAAGATTCAAGGGTTATGAGCAGAACAAAAGCAACATGTGTGAGTGATCTTTGTCAGTCAGTGAAAGCCTTTGGCCCTATGACTCTACTGTGACTACCTGTCAGGATTTCTTGGAGAGAGCTTCACTTCGTTCAGCTATCCAGATTAACTTGCAGACTGTTCACTTATTTCACAATGGCACAGCAGCCACAATCTTTAAGTAAGCAGCAGTGCCAGAGTCTTTTGCTGTCTCACATGGTCCTCAGTAAGGCTCCATTGTTCCACTAGTACAAGGCTGCTGGGAGCAAAACTCCTTCTTACATTTAGGCACCACGCTATGCAGCCCCACATCCTTTAGCGTGGATGGAGGCATGTTTGACCTACAGAGACTCTGAGCTGACCTAAAGGCCACAGAGCAAGTGGGCCCTTCCAGCACAGGGCTGTCCCTGGTACAGGCTGCAGACCTCATTACTGGCTGCTTTGTCTGCACCATTGAGCATCTCAGCCCGCACCTCAGCATGAGGGAAACAGCGATGCTGTCTCTGTCTCTCCCAGCAATGTGTACTGGCAATACAGTATGGAAAACTGTAGACAAACTCTGCCAGTCTGGCAGCATCCTCTCTCACTACCGCTCTTGCTGATGAAGTCACATGGAGGATAGCAAAAGCTGGTGTAGCTTTTGAGAGATTAAATCAGCATGTCTGGAATTAAAAGGGCATCTGACTTCAAACAAATGTTAATGTACATTTTGTGGTTGTCACCATTCTTCTCTATGGTTGTAATACTTGGACAAATTAACACTTTTCACATCAAGCCTTCCAGCTAGTTCCATGTGAGTTATCTTTCTGCCCTTAATGGTGTTAAAATGTATAGCACAATATGATCCCAAGCAGTACTAAGGCAGTGTTCCTCCAGGGCTGAGCTACACTGGTCCAAGCATCTGATGCTTATCTCAGAAAAATGATTGCTCAGAGCTATTTTCTTATTTTAAAATGCGTGAACAGCTGAGAGGTCGGCCAATGAATTGTTAACCAGACATGCTAAGAGCAAATCTTCAGCTGTGTGGCATTAGCTTTACAACATGGGACACTGCAGCTAAAAAATGATCTGCTGTGCCAGTGATTATGAACTGATGCTGTCAAAGCCAATAAGCAAAACTGGCTGACATTGTGCAGCACAGAACACAGCAAGGGAAAGCAGGAGGCTACCTTTCGTGCATGTAGCTCTTTTGATGAAAGTATCAGGCATATACCTCACCAAATTATCCATAAAAGCAGAATCCTCATATGATTAACTAGTGGAAGACTGGCAGTAGCATTTTCTGTATTTACCATGTAGATATTTCAATTTTGAAGGTTATGGAATTGAGCATCTTTATTTTCCTGTGAACAGAACACACAATAGAAAGGCTGATATCAAATAATGGAATGAGATGTGTTCCTTTTAATTCCGTGAAAAGTGCAGTTGAAGGTATTGACTGGGGAGGTTGAAACCCCTTGGTCAAAAAATTTGAAATATTTCAGTTTCCCATGAGGATTTTTCCAGGGAAGATTAAATCAGTTCTGATCTGTTCGTTAGAAAGAAGTGGAGTATATGGCAGTTGCTGCAGTATTTTTTAATCAGTTGTTAAATATTTTAGTGTTGCAGTTCAATATTCTGCCCAAAAATCATCTATGGAAAATTGACATAAATTTACATTTGCAGAAAAATATTTCCATAGAAGAGAAAAGTATTTTTGAATCATTTCAACACAATCTTTTCCGTAATCTTGGGATTTCCAGTCATTAGTCTTTTGCAGATCATTTCTGTTCTATGAAGGGATCAATGTAAGTGCTTTGATAAGACAAAGAAAAATCAGTTTCTTATCCAGTGATGCCCATTAATTCCTGGCCCATGAACAGCAATATTGATTAAATAACCTTCATACTACATTATACTTTGCTGTTTCTTTCTTGGCCTTAATTTTAACTTTTTAATCTCCTGAGGTAACAGAATGAGTCTCTTGGGCAGCACATTGCTCACAAGGCTTGCCAAGATGATAATCCTGAACAACAAATTTCTAGGATTTGCTTAGTAGCTTAAATTAAACCTGCAGTTGCTGGCTCAGTAGTTTGAACACTGGCTGAGGAATCAAGAGTTCCCGACTGCCAATCTTGGCATAGCTTTGTCCAGCTCTCCTAACCACCTTTCTTCTATGTGGAAGGACAACATTAGAATAAATAAAAGTGCCTGCTTAGGAGGAATACTAGATTTTTTTTTGGCACATATTTATAGAGTATTTAGAAAATAAAAATACCATTGTTAAGGGTAAATATTAATGATGTTACAGCAGTCATTCCATTTATAGTACAGATAGCTCAACTATGTTTCAGAAGAGACTCAAAGGTACCCCGGAGTAGATACTGTGGGCTTAGTCTCGGTGGTAGGAAGTTTCTGAGCTTCCATCTAAAATTATATCAATTTGAGCTTTTGTGAGTTTGCATTGCTTGTAGCAGCATATAACTGGGAATAACTGACAATGCAAAGGTCCTTGGTTCTCTCAGACTTTGGTTTTGTTTAAATAAATTCATAGTGGTGAAGTGAGGGGAAACACCGTGTAGAACAAATCCAAACCTTACCAAAGCAGATGATCTTCAGAGGATTTGATAGCTCTGAATTTCCAGCTCAGTGACACCAGTTATGTTAATTATCATTTGGAGATGATAACACTTACAAACTTTAATAATATCAATAAAAAGGAAAGGGAGAAGGCCGCCTGAGCAAGTATGTGCTGAAATAATCATCTAGTCTTGATCTGGTATAGAAGGAGAGGATTGACAGCACATACTAGATTTGTGGCCCAGGTTAAAAACAAACAAACAGAAATTCTAGGGAGAATTATGCCACATAATCTGATGAAAGTTTTGATATGTTCCTGTTTCAAGAATGAGAATTTAAGATAAGATAGGGTGATCAATTCAATATTAAGTATTATTGTTTACACAAATAAAATTAAGAATACAGCAAATACTGACATGCTTGAAGTTTTTGGTTTGGGTTGGGTTTTTTGTTTTGGTTTTGGTTTTGTAAAAAGACAATTAGGATTTCTTAATATTCTCATACCATCACATAAGTTTTCCAGGGCAAGATAATTAAGAAACAAAAATGCTGTAAATATTAAACCAGAAATTTATAACATTTTTACATACATTTTACTCAAGAGAAAAAAAATGGATGATATTTACAGGAAAGTGAAGATAAACTCTCATATGCATTAAAATCATAATGTCACGCAGACAGTGTTTTCCAGAAATTATTCTGGAAGTTTGCAATAATACAAGGAGTTATAGATGAGATGTAATATCTCCACAGGCATTATAGGAGATGTAATGCCTCCACTGCCAACCACAGCCCTTATTTATGACTTGGTGGAATTATAAATTGGTATTTTTCTCTGACAAAGGGTTGTGTTCTCATTGCACATTGTTTATATAGATGTAGCCTGGTATAGACTATAAATCAGAAGATTGATTCTAAACCTCATGGGAATTAATTCTGGCATAGCTTCCAGGTACCAGGAGAGGAGGAACCAACCTGCATATATTAAAGTAGATGTTGGTAAATTTATGCTTGGAGTTAGGTGATAAGCTAGGCTGGAAACTACGTTCTGTGACCTAGGAAAATTCCTCTCCTCTCTTGTCCCTAACTATGTTGCTGTTAGATCTTTATTCTCTGCTTAATAAATTGTCTGCTGGTAGCCAGACTCAAATACTTCAAGAAAACAAATGCACTTAGAAAAAATTACATAGCTTCATACTACCTGGCTTTAGATGTCTAAGAGTTAGAGAGGAATAGCTAGTTCCCATTTTACAAAGACACCACAAAACTTGTTTCTAGTGCCTGTGATGGCTCCTTACAGAAGCAGCCCAGAATTAGGTGACTAACATATATTTGCCTGGTTTTTGTACATCAGACATAAGACACTGCTTGAAAAATACATACAGATCACACTAATTAGGTACAAAAATGCATTATTTAAGGTCTATTTGAACAGGTTTTATACTTAAAATCAATAAAATTGACTTTGCAGTCATAATGATGTTGAAACATTTTGTCCCATTCACCTTATTAGTTTGCAATTAAATGTAGTCAGCTGCCCTACAGTGTTGGAAGAAGGGAAAATAAATACCAGAAATGTGTGGATTCAGAACTGGTGGATTCTGCTAATATTTTCTTTGTCTTTTCTGCAGCCCCTGCTTCAAAAGTATAAACTGCCTCATTGTGCCAGGCTTTCAAAGTCAAAGAGTTTTTAAGGACCTGCACTTTTGCATTCAGCAAGATGATCAGATTTTGAGTCATGTAAAAATCCAGGGATCAGGTGGTCACAGCCTAAGTTGCTGAAAGTCATCTACTAGCTAGTCATGCTTCAGAGAACCTGTTCCCTTTCTAGGGCTTTTGTGACCTTTGTGATAAGTGCTGGGTGCACTTATATGTACAGTAGTGTAATAAATAGTGCATTTAATGCTGTTGTCACTGTAGCAAATGTTATTTTCCTGACGAATGAATAAAACCAGTTTCTGCTCACAGATTTTTTTATTATGGAAAATTATTTTGCCTTGACCAAAAATCTTTCCCTTTTCCCCACTGACTGCTTGCCCTGTTCTTTATATTTTTTCATAACTGTATGCTTATGTTCTTTTCTCTTGTTGCCTCTGTAAGAAAACTGGGACTGGTCTTGAGACAGGTAAAAGCTTCTTTAAACTGTAAAAGGGATTTGTTTATGAAACATCCATTAGCTATCTGTCTAAACCTATACATTGTTTGAAAATGTTAATCCTCATGAATTCAGTTTGTTTATTTGCTAAATAAAAGTTGTCTCCATCATCTTATAACAGTTCCCCAGCTCTCCAGTAAAATGTGAAAATTTAGAAACCATAGCAGCCTTTCTAATTTTAGGGCAGAATGTATTCATTGTTAGAAATGCATCTAAAAACCTACAGATGCTTGATTACAGCTTCCAGGGGCAATCATCTTGTTAAATTGTAAGTGGCTTAGCATTTGCCAAACTTTACTGCCTCTTATAATAGCTAACATTTCCAAAATTGATTTTTGCATGTAAGAATGCGCAGGTTTCTGTAAAATGTAGGTAACATTTTCAGAAATTATTGACAGCAATACAATCCCCCCAAAANACATTTCTGATAAATTTCAGCATCGTGTCAAAGAGGGAAGCCCTAAAATAATAAAAAAATCATTATATCTGACCAATTTGCTTGGTTTAGATTAACATAAAAAATACAGGAATTTATAAAAGCCTAAAAATTATGATGGGCCAGTACCTTTTCTGTTCATATTCAGGCAACGGTG
>VYZW01000308.1:35916-75343 GCA_013401315.1 Balaeniceps rex
GATAATTCTGATATTTTATGGTCTACCAGACCAGTGTTAGGACTGAGGTCAGGAACAGGATTTAACCAAACAGGAACCAACAGGAACCACTGCAGTACCATAAGGGCTGAGTCTTCCAGGAAAAAAAAAAAATCAGGCAACCAAGTTTGTCTTAAACCTGAGTAGAAACAAACACATAAATCAGTTAGATTAGGTCAAGGTCTAACCCATCAGGGACTGATGGAGAGGTATTTGGAATGTGTCTAATAAGAATTGCTAAACTGTGGTTAGAGTTAGTGTTGGTGTGGACGTTGGCCCATGAGCCAACAGGGGCTGGTAAATCTAAGTTATGTTTGTTCTGAGAGCTACAGATAAGTTTGGGACTGGGTAGGCAGAGGCCACTGGCATGGGGGCTGGGGATCTCTCATTAGCGCTTGGACTTGCTTCAGCTGCCACTCTAGCATTATTGAAAGATTTAATGGAGGATAAACTGAGCTACTGTTAGGACTTGAGCCCTTAAGGGACTGTTGGGAAAGGTTTACTGCTGTTTTTCAAATTCCCAGATCATTTGATACCATCCAGAATAAAACCTTTAAAATCAATTAGTCACTCATTGGTGTGGGTGCACTGCAAACTTTGAGTGTGTTCGTGTTTTTATTGGGTTTTCTTTGAATGGTAATGAAATAATACTCCCTTCAGATTATATATAAAACTTGGTAATTATATTGAATAAAATAATTATGTGCAATTCAGTGAAAACCCACCACTGAACTGCACAAATATTCAGCCCATATTTATAAGATATTAATTTAGAAAATATAATAAAATATAGCACATAGAAATTGAAATAATTTTCCTAAACAAATAGAAACATCTGTTGTTTGTGCCTTGTCTTTACTGGTTTTGTAAGTTGGTGGTCCTCTCACTAGTTTTCTTAGGAGGGTTATAATGCTATGCCCTTATTATGATGATAAACAGAAAGAGGAACAAAATGAAATAATACATCTTTGGTGCATCCTTTGATAATACTAACTATTGTAAAACCTCAAAAATTCATTATTTTAAGGTACTGCTCATTTCAATGACATTTACCTTCTGTATCCACAGGTTTATCAACAACTTTACCCACACTTACTACAAAATGAACTGCATATTTTCCATGGATTTTTCCTTTATAGAATAAACTAAATCTTTTCCTCATTTTCTAATGTCAATTGGGAGGGAGAAAATTGCAGAAAGTACTAAAATTCAGAATCATTCAGTACCGTGGGGAACAATCTGTCAGCCTTTCCTGTCACAGTCTGCACTCCAAACAGCAAGCACTGAAATAATCCTCACCAGTAACTACTAAACTGGTTCCTCAGTGTGCTAGAAGCAGAGGGAAAAAGGGGGGGAAAAAAGTAGAGGGAAAAATCTGAAAAGGAGCACCTTTTTGTAGTAGTAATCCATGAATCAAACTTCTAAGCCATCTCTTCCAATTAATACTGTGAGGTTTCAAAGGCTATAGGCTACTTCTAGTCATGATTTAATTATATTAATATCTTCACTGGCAGACAAAAAGATGGATTGATAAAAATAGATGACAACTTCTTTAATTTTGCTCCAGAGAGAGATTGGACTGAAGTAAACATTGACCTAAATGTTAATTGACTCAGTTGCCTGAATTTCTAAGAAAGCAGAATTTGGAGCTCAGAAAACAAAGCTAATGAGAATGTAATTCAAGGTATATGGTCCTTTTATTTCTTTTCAGCCTTATATAACTTCATCTGGGACTCAGCTTTTCCTTTAGCATGTCACAATATTGTCAGATCGCACACTCAGGCTCTGTCATTGTAGTGTTGATGATAAGGAGATGAAGATAAAATAAGTATAGAAATCAATGCCTTAGAAGGCATGGTCTACCTAGAGATCTTTGTAGTCTTGCTGATATCACCTTGTCAATTACAGTTTTGCTGTCTGAAAAAAGTAGAGATGTTCATGTGGTTATCTGAGGGAGGCAGAGAGAAGTCCAGTGTATGACGTATTATATACATTTCATGGCTGAGGCAGGAATGTTATCTTAAGATTTGACTGAAAGGGCATTTAGTGCTGCATACAATAATAATGTCCACAAAAATCACTCAACAAGTATGCCATGATACTGCTTAATATAAAGTTTTGTGATATCACTGTAAAATTTAAAGTGAGTTTGGGATTGAAAGGAGATGTTCCTTTCAGCTAAAGTTTGAAATGTCATGAGAAGCGTAAATAGCTCTGCATTGTAGGTGATCAGCTTTGTATCATTCAAAACTCACAATAATTCCATAACTGCTGATGTAGTGCATATATTTGACATCACTAATGATTGTCTGGAGCGAGCCACTGCTATTGAGTTGACTAGTGAGCTCAAAGGAAGTAATTCAACAGGAGGGGCCCTGTTTTTGTTTAAAGATTAGGCCATATACTTTGAGTAGGATTCCTGTCTTTCGATGTCCCCATTAGAGATGAATATTTCAGAGGTAATTGTGTGAACTTCTTTTACAGTGAGGGCAGAGAAATAGGCACTTCTAGATCAGAATTAATATGATTTTTAGAATGAAATTAATTGTGCTCTACAGGCACATTTCCAAACTGACTGCAGAGAGGATCTAGATAACTAGCCCAGATGGTCAGATAAAACCTGCCTCAGGGTTCAGGGCAGCTTATAAGAGCACCAGAGATCTGTACCCCTCCAGATCAACAATGGAAAAAGATGTCTCCAGATGTTCAGATTTATGGAGACATCAATATAAGACATGACTTCAGTTACTTTCTATTAAGTATAAAGGCAAATATGAATAAACAGGATACTAAAGGGTGTGAGAGCAAAGCTCTGAACGTGCAGGATACAACGGAGGATAATGGAGCTTGTTCCATGGCTCTACAAATATACAAATATGCTAGAATCTGGCTTGATATAATATAGGCTTAAAAATATGATCTCACTAGCCTTATGTTTTAGTGAAATTGGAAATTTAATGAACTGAATTGGAGGGAAAAGTGCAAATTTTTCTTCTGCTAGACTACAAGAGATTCATATTACCAAAGGCAGATTTCTAGTACATAGCAGAGGTTTATGTCTAAGCTAATTGTCTATATGTCCTTTATTGTCAGCACTTGTAAAGTGGAACTTCTGTGGTAATATTAATCTCATCCTCAAGTAGATATCTCAAATAAGCCTTTTGCTACCATGGGAGACTACTGTCATCTGATTTTGCCAGATGTCTATACTTTAACAGATGAAGTGAATAGCAGTCAGAGGAATGCAAGAAAAATACATCAGTATAAAAAGTCCCTTTAATTCATCTGTTAATTTCTTTCAAAATCTCTATTCTTATAAGTACAATATAATTAAATACAAATATAAGCAAGCATTTCTGTGTTCTGTGAGAACATTATTGGCAAGACTGTGACAATGAACTCCCTTCACTAATTCTGTGAAATCCCTTACAATCTTGAAGTCACTCTTTGAAAAGTAAGTCTGAACTTCATCTTTATAAATGAGAAATTAATGGAATTACACATATGTGAAAGAACTTCTTCCCATTGTTTCTCATTGTTATAGCTAACAGTTTCTTCATAGAACACAATGTTACATAGTAAAGACAAAAATCCAATGAACTTCCTTACAGTAGGAGATTAGACAAATTCAGGCATTACCACAAGCTGCTGCTGACTCAATACAGATCTGAATCTCATTTTCTCTACCACAGCTATCCAGCAGCAGAGCACTCTAGCACGGTGCACAGGGGGGTTTCCCGAACCGGGGGAACTTCTGGGGAGCCGAGAGAGTCTCCAGGAGCCCACAGCTCACGTGACAGCGGCTGATGAGACCTGGGTGCAGCCAGGGGCAACAGCGGCCAAGCCCCCCACACATATAAAAGCAGCACTCCCACCAGGGCGGGCAAACAGGGCCTGGCATGTCAGCAAGGACAAGGTGCGGCAGTTTGCACTGCAGTTCGCACAGAAGGGCGGGCAGGAAGGGCGGGCAGGAAGGGCGCTGAAGCTCTGCCGGCTCGACCAGGGAGTCGACCAGGGAGCAATGCTATCCACCTGGCAGAAAGCCATGGCCTCTCTAAGCTCTGCACCAACCACGACTGACGCAGCTTCCCAGACAGAGCTCCGGCGGGAACACGCTGCCAGCCACGTGCCAGGCTGCAGGGTGTGCCCTGCTCTTACGCCAGTACTGGAGGGCAGCAGTGAGCACACCTGTGGGAGGTGCACCCAGGCAGAGGAACTCCTCCGCTTAGTGACAAAACTGTGGTAGGAGGTGAGTAGGATGAGGAGTATCAGGGGGTGTGAGAGAGAGAGAGAGACTACTGGAATCGCACCTTACGTTCCCTGAGGCAGGCCCAACAGCAGACAGGACGCATAATATGGAGAATTCCCTATCCTCTCTCCGCCTGACAATGCACTGACTTAAGGGATAGGGGCAATGGCGACAAGTTCCTGCCCAGCACAGCAGGCATGTCTCCTCTGTGACTGCCCCACCTTCCCAGGTGCCCTTGCATAATAGGTATGAGGCTCTGCAAGTGGAACCGAACACTAACGAGGAGGATGATTCATCTAGCTTGGACGTGTCGCCAAGATTAAGTCAGCCTACACCCTGTGTCAAAACTGCTTCCATAAAGAAAAAAAGACAGGTCATTGTCATAGGAGACTCACTTCTGAAGGGAACAGAAGGCCCAATATGCAGACCAGACGCCCTTCCTAGGAAAGTCTGCTGCCTCCCTGGGTCCTGGGTTAAAGATGTGAAGAGAAAGCTTCCTACTCTGGTACAGCCCTTAGGTTATTATCCATTATTGATTTTTCAGGTAGGCAGCGAAGAAGCTGCAACAAGAAGTCCAGGGCAATCAAGAGAGACTTCAGGGCCTTGGGACGACTGGTTAAGGGATCAGGAGCACAAGTAGAGTTCTCCTCTATCTTTCCACTTGCAGGGAATGATGAGGGAAGAAAGAGGAAGAGCCAGCAGATCAATACCTGGCTGCGAGCCTGGTGTCACCAGCAGAATTCTGGGTTCTTTGATCATGGATCAGTCTACATGACACCAAGCCTGCTGGTGACAGATGGGGTACGCTTGTCTCAAAGGGGGAAAAGGATCATTGCATAGGAGTTAACAGGGCTCATTGAAAGAGCTTTAAACTAGATATGAAGGGGGAAAGGGATAAAAACAGGCTCACTAGAGACAAGCCTGAGGGCAACATGCCAATGTTTGAGGGACGGTGTGCTGGCGAGGTCCTTTGGTCTGCTGCCTCAGTGGAGGTAGGGGATGGAGATCTATGTGGCAGCAAAGACACAAGGGTTATTGATGTGTTAGAAGCCACGAAAGCGCCTGAGAACGGTCATGTAGGAAGTAAGGCTTCTCCCCCAAAAAAGGTGGTGGGATCAATAGCCCAACTAAGTGCATCTACACCAATACACACAGCATGGGCAATAAACAGGAGGAGCTGGAAGCCATTGTACAGCAGAAAAATTATGATATAGTTGCCATCACAGAAACATGAATGGCTCGCACAACTGGAGTGCTGCAATGGTTGGCTATAAACTCTTCAGAAGGGATAGGCAAGGAAGGAGAGGCGGTGGGGTAGCCCTGTATGTTAGGGAGTGTTTTGATTGTCTAGAGCTTAATGATGGTCATGATAGGGTCGAGTGTTTATGGGTAAGAATCAGGAGAAAGGCCAACAAGGCAGATATCATGGTGAGAGTCTGTTATAGACCACCCAACCAGGATGAAGAGGCAGATGAAATATTCTATAAGCAGCTTGGAGAAGTCTCACAATCGCTAGCCTTTGTTCTCGTGGGGGACTTCAACTTACCAGATGTCTGCTGGAAATACAATATAGCGGAGAGGAAGCAGTCTAGGAGGTTTCTGGAGTGCGTGGAAGATAACTTCCTGGCCCAGCTGGTGTGTGAGTCAACAAGGGAAGGTGCCCCAGTGGACCTGTTGCTTGCAAACAGAGAAAGGCTTGTGGGTGATGTGATGGTTGGAGGCCGTCTTAGGCATAGCAATCACAAAATGATAGAGTTTTCGATTCTTGGAGAAGTAAGGAGGGGGGTCATCAGAACTGCTACCTTGGACGTCCGGAGGGCAGACTTTGGCCTGTTGAGGAGCCTAGTTGACAGAGTCCCTTGGGAGGTAGTCCTGAAGGGCAAAGGAATCCAGGAAGGCTGGACATTCTCCAAGAAGGAAATCTCAAAGGTGCAAGAGCAGGCTGTCCCCATGTGCCAAAAGATGAGTTGGCAGGAAGAAGACTGGCCTGGCTGAACAGAGAGCTTTGGCTGGGACTCAGGAAAAAAAGGAAAATCTATGACCTTTGGAAGAAGGCACAGGCAACTCAGAAGGACTACAAGGATGTTGTGAGGTTATGCAGGGAGAAAATTAGAAGGGCCAAAGCCCAACTAGAACTTAATCTGGCTACTGCCATAAAAGACAATAAAAAATGTTTCTATAAATACATTAGCAACAAAAGGAGGGCTAAGGAGAATCTCCATCCTTTATTGGATGCGGTGGGAAACATAGTGACAAAGGATGAGGAAAGGGCTGAAGTACTTAATACCTTCTTTCCCTCAGTCTTTAATAGTAAGACCAGTTGTTCTTGGGGAGAGTTTCTGCCACCTCTCATCACCTCAAGAGCATTGCCAACAAGTTAAAAAAAGTGATGCTTCCCACCTGCTCAGCAGTGGTAGGAGGCATCTGGAGAGCAATTCTGGTTTCCCCAGTCCATGAGAGACATGGACATACTGGAGTGAGTCCAGCAAAGGGCCTCAAAGATGATGAAGGGACTGAAGCATCTGATGTACGAGAAGGGGCTGAGAGAGATGGGACTGTTCAGCCTGGAGAAGAGAAGGCTTCTTATCAATGTGTACGAATACCTGATTGGGGGGCATAAAGAAGTTGGAGCCAGACTCCTCTCAGTGATGCTCAGTGAAGGACAAGAGGCAAAGGGCACCAACTGAAACACAGAAAATTCTGTTTAAATGTAAGGATGAAGCTATTTACTGTGAAGGTGGTCAAACACTGGAACAGGTTGCCCAGAGAGGTTATGGGGTCTCCATCCTTGGAGATATTCAAATACCAACTGGACACAGTCCTGGACACCTGTTCCATTTTGTGATAAAAGATCATCTGAACCCACAGAGGCCCACAGAGGCCCGAAGGCAGGTAGGGAAATCCAAATGGTACCTTGCCCTTGCTACTCCAAGGCCATCACAGGAGAGTGAGCAGCCCATCAAAGGTCCATCTCAACAAGCCCAGAGAAGCACAAGAGCACAAAGGCAGGCAGAAACCCAAATTAAAGGCTCGGAAGAAGAGACACCCTGCCTCGCCCCCTCCCGGGGCTTTCCCAACAGAACCTCAGCCCCAGTGTCCAGGCATAAAACCCATCAAGATGAGTCAACGCTAGACTTGTACTTCTGGACTATGGGAGGTTACTGCCTAGGGGTATAGGGCACATTATAGGATGCAGGGGAAGAGCATTTTGGGGATTGCACAAGACCTATTATGAGATATTTAGGGGAGGAAGCAAAAGTGGGGAAAGGTATGGATGTAGGTGACTTGGGGAGGAACAAGTGGGAGAAAATCTCTTTCCTGTGTGCGTGTGTGTGTGTGTACAGGAGAGTCTGTGGTGCCAGCAGCTGGAATCAGACCACAGGCTGGAGCGGCTGTGTGCCTGTGGTGCCAGCAGCCGGAGAGACTGGAGTGAGTGAAACCAAGCAACAGCCTCTGGAGCGGGACCAGGGGTCAGAGGCCCTAATGTCCATTGTGCCAATAACTGGAGTGAGTGTGGGTGTGCAAGTGAGTACATGATCACTAGCGAAGATGAAGCTGGAGTAGTTGGCAAGTAGGTGAAGTAGCCTTGGAGTCAGGTGTGTCTCTAAGGGTGAGACCACGAGGCAATTGGCTAGTGGGCAGCCGAGGTGTCCCTGCAAGCTTCTGGAAGGTGATGTGACTGTGTATGTCTTTGTGTGGAAGTGTCCCTAGGGATAAGGCACCAGCAGAAACAAAAGATCCGGGGGCAGCTACTGGGCAGAGTGTCTGAGCCCAGCTGCTGGAGGGATCCACCTTGAACATATGCATGTATGTATTTCCCACTAATGGACCTCCATCCTGCTCAGCTAGAGAGGGAATAAGATGAAGCTGTCGGTGCTGTTTGTGTCTGTGTGAGTGCAGACTGTGTCTGTCCGTGTTATCTGTGTGGCGATCCATGTATATTTGCATATGTGTTGGATATGTGTGTCTGTGTGTGCCTACTGGGGATACATGTTCAGCCTCACTACTGGTTGGACCTGGGGACAGGGAGCTGAGGCATATTTGCCTCCTAGGCTGCACGATTCAGCCCCCTTTAACACCAAACAGCTCTAACAGACCCTGCTCCAAGCAGGGTGTTGGACTAGATGACGTCCAGGGGTCCCTTCCCACCTTGGCCATTCCATGCGTCCATGTTTCAAGAAGTTCTCTTCTACTTTGTAGATAGGTCAATTTATCTCCATGAAATGTGAAATGCCCCTCAGGATGAGTTTGGATTTGGTGGCTTGCACTTGAAGGAAGGTACCTCATGGCGGCTTTTCCTCTTTCCTGTGGAGTTCCTGCAAGCCCTGTGGAGCAAATGGTTTCAGACAGAAAGTGTGGTGCCCATGTGGGTGCCCGTAGCTTGTTAGGCAGCTGGCAGCCATCGACAGGAATGCCACTGGGCTGGGCTGGGCTGGGGATGCCAAGTCTGCTGTTGCAGTGTTAGACAACTGTGCAGGGAGAAGGGAGGCCAAACTGATGAAGTCTCACCCATGCTGTCTTTTGGGAGCGGTCCTAGTGTGAATGAGATGTCTTGATGTAATGTAATTGCAAAAAAAAAAGAAAAAAAAATTGTGAAGGCAAAACTGCTTTTGTGGTACAGCAATTTAAGTACATACATTTTTCTTAGAACAGGGTCTTTTTTCTCCTAATAACCATGAAAAAACTTGTGAAGTTCTCTGTCTACACATGGTGTGACTTTATGTGGTATCATTACCACAGTCCCTGAACACCTCATGGATTTTTAACATCTTTACATAAAAGTGTATTTATCTTCAATGCTATAAATAATTTTGTTCTTCCTGCATTATCCTCCTTCTTAATTTTCTTATACACTCCCACTCCCAGTACTCATCCACATAGTTCATTTGTCAGTTTTCCCCATAGTCATTATTTCACTGTCCTCTTATACATAGCTCATTTGCGTGGTACAACTTCCAGGTCTTATCTGTGAGTCTCATACCTATTCCTCATTAAACACCACTCATAGGCCTATTCTTGCAGTGTGCTGCCTACAAAGGAATTAACGTTATTCAAATCACTAATATTAAAAGTTTAATATTAGATCTCAATACATCTGTTCCCTATTCTCTAACCTTTACCTGTTTGTCTACTCACCCTTCACCACAAAATTCTCAAGAAGCAAATGCCTGGTCCTGAATAATAAGTACTAAACCGATATGAACCAGTACTAAATAATCATAGAATCATAGAATCATTTAGGTTGGAAAAGACCTTTAAGATCATCAAGTCCAACCGTAAACCTAACACTGCCAAGTCCACCACTAAACCATGTCCCTAAGCACCACATCTACATGTCTTTTAAATACCTCCAGGGATGGGGACTCAACCACTTCCCTGGGCAGCCTGTTCCAATGCTGGACAACCCTCTCCGTGAAGAAGTTTTTCCTAATATCCAAACTAAACCTCCCATGGCACAACTTGAGGCCATTTCCTCTTGTCCTATCACTTGTTACTTGGGAAAAGAGACTGACACCCACCTCACTACAACCTCCTTTCAGGTAGTTAAGGTGATAAGGTCTCCCCTCAGCCCCTTTTTCTCCAGGCTAAACAACCCCAGTTCCCTCAGCTGCTCCTCACAGGACTTGTGCTCTAGACCCTTCACCAGCTTCATTGCCCTTCTTTGGGCATGGTCCAGCACCTCAATGTCTTTCTTGTAGTGAGGGGATAGGTGGCAGAAACTCTGTTTTGTAGGAGGAGTACACAAGAGCAACCCAAAACTAGTTTGTAAGGAAATTGAAATCATGTGCATAGAAATCCCCTAAGATATGCCCTCTATAATGTCACACACGATATGTGATGAGTACACCAGTAAAGGGAACCTCTGTCACTTTAAATAGCATAGGTAGACACTGCAGATCCTCACAGTGACTGAGCAAACTGGATTATTTTTACATGGCATTTAGCATTCTTGGTAGATTCTTGGCTGTTGCTCCCCTCTAGCTATGACTGCACACCTGCAGGTTTGAGATCTTAATTCCCAGGAATGATGAACAGAAGAAATCCTGGAGTCTTTTATCCAAATGCACCAGATTGTTTGCGGTGGTATAGTGCAGAAAATACATTTTTATTTATTGTTTATTGTATTACAGATTATGATTTTTCTCCTGCCTGACTTTATTCCATAGTGCACACTTCATCTGCACCCTCTTAGACAAACCCTGAGAGCTGCTGAGTTTGTGATGAGTAAGTGGCCTCCAAAGAGCTCCAACGTGAGGCTATTCATTACCTCTGAGTTTTGATCCACTTATTATTTGCCTATTTAGTTCCACGTTATTCCTTGTATGTACAAAGTTGTAATTGCATTATTGAACCACTTGGAGTGTAATATTTTTCTTTAAGAGATACGAACCATGGTATTCTAGCTCTCTTTAAAGTGTTACAGATCTTTTTGTATGAAAGAGATGTTATTTACTATGCCACAATATCTTAACTCTAGTTTTTGAACAAGAGCTTGAAAAACTCTCCATGTAGCTTACATATTTTACTCATTTTCTGTTTATCTATTGTAAGGTTTGAGCTCAGAATTAAAATATACATATACAATATAATATATATACATATCTACATATATACATGTGTATATAAATATATATAATCACAGTATGTAAGAATTCAGTTAAAATATATTCTTTTTTTCCTAAAGTACAGTTTCCCTTGCAAAGTTTACCACTCCAAAACTGTATTGCATCTGATTTCTGCAAAAAAAGAGTAGACCTCAGGTAAGTATAAAATTCCACTCAGCTGAGCAAACAGCAAAACTAAGAGGAGGAGAAATGATGAACATCACTCTGATTTTTAAAGGTCTTATAGAATCAGAACAGTTATTTTTATCATTAATGGAGTTATGCATCAGTTTATTCGTCTGCCTGATATAAACACAAATAAGTTTTGGATCATAGTCATATTCTTTTGGCTCATCATTATTATTTTTTTTTAATTTGTGTAGTATATTATTTTGTACCTAAAGCATAAGCAATGGTTTAATATAGATGCTATGCAAAAGAATAAAGAAAAATAAGGGACATAATAACATTTATGTATACCGCAGTAAATTAGGAGTACATCTGCTGAAAATTATGATTAATATAAGTGAATTCAGAACAAAGACCAGTGTCACTGTATAAGATATGTAATAATTGCCAGAAATACACAGCTGTAAGAGAAATGGCAGTGAATCAGTAAATTCAGCGTGGCTGAATGACCAAGTCTGATAATAGTTATACTAGTTTTTATGTAAAAGATGGTATGAATGGTATGTAAGCCTAGTCTTCCTCCTAATTATAAGAAGTAAGCAATTCATATTTTTGACAAGTACTTTCAAGCAGAAAAAATAATGGAGAAGAACAAGCTTATGATGACTGTTGATGAGTCTAACAGTGAGAGAGATGGACAAGTGAAATAAACAAAATTATGCAGAAGAAAGGAGGGTACATAGCATAATCATAATCAACTTAGCATAGTCTTGTGTACAATATGTGGGAGTAATACCATGATTGGTAGTAGAAAAAAAAAGAATAAAACAACTCACCATCTGCTGAAACACTGTAGTATTGCAGTGCTCTGCAGCCATCCCTGCAGAGCAAGATACGAACTTAGGACAGCAAATTCTGGTAGGTATTAATGTGCTGGTAGACAAACATGAGTGAGTTCTGTTTGAAATATGTTTTGACTACACATGGGAGTTTTGTCAGTTTCAAAATCACAAACAAGGGATTCTTCTTCTCCAATAAATCATGGCATGTGTTTGCTTAAAATAGTCCTTGTAGACAATCTTACAAACTGCATTCTAAAACATGATAGTCCGTCTTAAAAATAAGAGCATTGAAACTTTTACCTTTTGTTCTAACAGTGCCCCTAGAGAAATTAAAACAACCAAACCAAATATTTCTTTTATCTTTTTCATTTTAGATTGTGCCTTAAGAGAAAAATCCCTGTCTAGCTACTCGTTTGCAGAGACAGTTTCTTTCAGTGTAGTGCCCTGTAATTAATGGGTTCAAAACTAATCAGAGACATAAAAGACTTTAATGACAAGTTAAATAGAAAGTAGAATGAAAGAAAGATACAATAATCATCCTTAAATGGGTTTATATTCATTTCAAGAGAGAGCTTTAATAGATGGACTAGCCTAATTGATAAAGGTGTGATCATTTTTGCACTTTTGGGGTCTAATTTAAGGACATAAGTCTTGGAAACATACCTATTAATCAACTGTTAGGCATTTATGAGTGATCTTACTTGTCTGTCTCTAAGGACTACATTTAGAAAGTGAGTTTCTGATCTTCATGTAAACCATTGTAGCAGCATGTTATCTGAAGCGCTCTAATGGCTCATGCTTGAGGGTTTGTGACACTAAATGACAAATGGGAACCATGCAATGCAATGAAGCAAAGATGAAAGTAGCTGCCAAATTTGTGACAACATGTGATTATGCATACGCTGCTCTTGCTTATAGAGCCTGAAATAATTTCAGTAACATCTGGCAGTGAAGTGGACTAGATTTATCAATTTATTCTGTTGGAGAAATTTGCTAAATTCAGTGGCATACATAGCTATTAAGATTTATTTTCAGCATTTTTAAAAATCAATTTTCTCTTAATAATTCTGGCTATGGTTCACTGATTTATATTGTTTTCTTAGTTCTTTGCTGCCATGCTGACACTTAAAGGGGCCAGAGTTTCCTACTCATTCAAGTTGAATACCACTTATTCATGTGAGTAGCTCAATAATTTGCATTTGAGTTTATTGTTAGTAAATCTTTGTTATTCAGTATATGGAATTATTTATTTTGGGCCATATTTGCACCTATGTTGTGTATTATCTACTGTGATAACTTGCAGGACTAAGTGCAAGTCTGTCTGGCCCTAAATAAATGGTTCCAAAGTTCTACTAATGAATGGACTTACTGGCAACCATCTTAAATGCAAATTATTTTCCATTCTTTACATAAGTAGGATTGTCAAAGAACTATACAGAACAGCAGCTTGGCAGAAGATTATGTTTGCTAAAATTATGCTAACGTAATAATTACTGGAACAAAAGAATGTGATATTCCTTTTAGTAAAGTGCACAAAGTAATACTTTTGGGTATCTTGTATTTTACATGTTCTCAGGAAAAAAGTAAGGCAGAGATTGTTCAGATTTTTCATTCCTGAAAAAAAAAAAATCATCAGCTACTTTGTTTTAAGTGACAGTCAAAAGACATAATACCATAAATAAGAAGTCCAACTAGTTCTGGCTCAAGGAATCTGTCTTCCATACCTCATACTTGATATTACTTTAGAGACACTCTCCAGCCTGCCCACGCTGCAATCCATCTCTACTCCATTCTGTCATTTCAGTAATTATCACTGCATACAAATGTAATAATGCAGGAGAAGAGGCCTTTTCTCTGGGGAATTTTAGTAAGGACACCATAGGTAGCATATGGAAATTATAAATTTTTTTAGAAACTAAGCAGGATGTAGGGGTGGATGCTACCTCAGCGTAATGTGCTTAGCTGTGTCTTTCTGCTGAATCACATTGTAAAGGAATATATGTTGCAGTAAACTCTTTCCCTTTTCTTCCTCTACTTAATTCATGTCTGCATGGGAAAATGAGATAATATTCATACAGCAAATGGCAATTTTCAATACAAACTCCCCTGACATGGATATATACAGAAAAGTTAAGGACTGAACACCTTGTTTTCTCCCATTAGTTTTCTGAAAATGTATGTCACAGTGATGTTATGGGCAGAGTTGTAACTAGAGCTCATACAATCGTGTTTTTATCTGGTAGATGGTATCTGGGAGTACTCAGCCCCTTCCTGTGAAAAGGCCTATCACAGCATCCATGCATCCTTAAGAGTAGCATATGCACTGTCAGTGATCTGAGCTGCAAAGATAGTTCAAATGAAGTTCCTTTACATGAGTACTTTACCCCCTTCTCCCTTCATTTTCATAGCAAAGTGACCCATCTCTCTAATATGAATGACTTAGCGCTGTCTCACCATCTGCTCTTTTGATGCCTGCCTTTGTGCCTCAGTGTTTTATGGTGTTCTAAGGCATTTCTAAGATGGCAGAAAGGCTGCAGCATAGGGTGAATATAGTGGGGCAGTTGCACGGCAAGAAGCAGGCTACATAGTTCTATGTTGTCCTCCCCTTGCATTCACACAACCCATGGCACAAGACAGCATTGCTATACAGAAACAGCAGCTATTAGTAAACGTAACAGGCCAGGGAGATTTTTCTGCATCTGAAGCAAGCTGTGCCATGGCTCTGCATGTGTCCACACAGCTGCCTAATCGGATGGCTGAACTCTGCCAAAGGCAACCTGGCTGGTGTGGTCCCTCATTTGGCCATGCCCTCCACCATCTCGAGAGACGACTGTCGGCTTGGGACAAAACAGAGCTCCAGATCTTGCTGAGTGTGCAACAGCCCTGAAGACTCAGCAGTAGCTCTTGGGCCTGTGTCTTGGTCCTGTTTAGTTTGCTTGTAGGGACATGGCGAATTTGTCCTGTTACTAGTAAACATATCTGAATAATCACTTACAGCAGCATCAACCATCTGAAAAGTGAGCAGCCCCCAGTATTGCATTTTTGTGTTCTTTTCATCTGCTTCAAACTAGGCTATAAAGGCTATGCCTACATGTCCTGGTTTCAGCTGAGTTAGAGTTACTTTTCTTCCTAGTAGCTGGCATAGTGCTGTGTTTTGGATTTAGTATGAGAAGAATGCTGATAACACACTGATGTTTTAGTTGTTGCTAAGTAATGCTTAGGCTAGTCAAGGACTTTCTTTTTCAGCTTCCCATGCTCTGCCAGGTGCACAAGAAGTTGGGAGGGGGCACAGCCCAAGATAGTTGATCCAAATTGACCAAAGGGCTATTCCATACCATATGACGTCATGCTCAGTATATAAACCAAGGGGAGTTAGCCGGGNCGGGGAGGGGGAGGGTGAGCGAGCGGCTGCGTGGTGCTTAGTTGTCGACTGGGGCTAAACCACGACACTACACAATTCCATTAAAATATCTAAGGCATAGGAGTTCAGTATACTCATCCCTTAGAAAAAATTCAGGAAAATCGTCCAAACAGGATTCTTACTTTTTCTAAAGAATAATACCATCGATGCAAGACATCAAATTCTTACTCTAAAATTCTGTACCTGAAATATAGCTATACCTAGGCTGAGTTGTAGGCAATACCTCCTTACAAGATATTTGTACTTACAAAAATAAAAAAGCAACTTTTCTGTAAAAATGCAGGTTCTATTCCAGATGGTGACAGGTTTGCAGTACAGTGGAATTTCATAATCATCTCCTTATGCTGCCTGGCTAATATAGCTATTACCCTGATTTGACATGTGTCAAAATATCCCTATAGTCTCTGTCATGCTGGTTAATACACCTCAGATGACAAGCTGCCTTAGGTCTTCAACAGTATGAGTGAAGAATATTAAGTGAGCATCATGTCAACTCCTAGTTCTATAAAGGTTAAGATATGACATTTTTTATAAACTTATAATACATTATCACAGTTAAAATCTAGTGTTGCTTAAACTTGTTTAATAATAACGATAACAACAATAACTTTTATGTACATAAGGTTTTAAAATCTAAAACCTTTTGAAATATTTTACAGTCAATATTTTTAGGATCCACTTTCCCCAAGATCAAAATTTGGCCATCCACTAGGGTTTTGCCTTTCACGTGCAACATTAGCACCAAACTCATTATTTTAGGAAGAGAAAAGAATGATATTAACTGTGAATAAATTATATTATTTTTGAATATCAAAATAAGTCAAATCTAAGAATTTTCCAAATGTGTCAAGTTTGAGGTCAAGGTCAAAAACATATAAAATCAGTCATCATTGCAGATTTTGACTCCACACCATAAAGTAAGTTACAATGTGGCTGACTGACCTCAGCAAACCCTGAAACTTTTGCCTTCTGTATTAAAAGAGAAAACATTTTCCTGCAAATAAAATGCAGAAGAGTATCAAATTCCATGAGTGCAACAAAAACCCCAGTGTTTTCACAACTTGAAACATGGGATTTTTGTGAAACTAGTTTTTGGGATTGCTGAAATCAAGAATAAATGGCACTTTTACCAGTAAAAACGTCTTTTCCTACATATGCAAAGTTATCTTTAGATATCTCCTCATTGTAGGCTTCAGAAGTGATCTAACTTCCAGAACTCATTGAATATGATAGACTGGGACAGTGATATTGTGGCCTAACAGCTGGACTCTCTGCATGAAACAATTACTGCCAGTGAGGAAAGATGTGAGCAATTGGGTACAAGCCTAATGGAGACAGAAGGGAACGTTTTCAACCCCAAGGTAATAATGGAGGGATATGATTTAATTATTTCTAAACTGAGTAAATCAAATAAATCTTCCAAATCTGAACTAGACCTGATTAAAAATGAACTACCGAGAAAAAAAATATTTAAATTTTGAGGTTTTGATTCAAAGTTTTTCCAGAGACAAGACACTTCATATTAAAATGAATTCTAAAAGTATTTAGAATTCTTTTTCATTTCCTTCAAATCCATGCTGTTTTTACCTGTTAAGAAGTGAAGTTTTGTATTCTATTCTTGTGCAAAGAGAAAAATCTATTTTGAAATTCTATCTTCCCATTTGCCCCAGTAAGAAATATGGCCAAAATAATGAAAGAATCAGATAATCTCAATATTGGATTTAATAAGGTAGTCAGAATTTTTGCACAGAAATCCTCATGACCAATTTCTCACACTCCTGTGAGGGGATTTGGACAGCTAATCCTATTAAAAAATAACACTTTCTTGACACCAAAGGAAAAAAAATTTCCCAGGAATTTAAACAATAAAGTGCAGGGCTTTATTCCTGATTCAAGCTGCTTCTTTCAGAAGATACTTTGCATGAGTTATGCAAGATAATATTCCAAGACAATAATAATAATTCTATCCTTCACATCTTTAATATTCAAAACTTCATGAAGTGATAGCATTAGAAATGTTGTTGTATTGACAGCAGACCAGAAATTCCGAGACAAAAAAGAAAGTTATTTGAAAGAGTTGGCCTACACAGTTTCTTTGATGTTGTATAAAACTGAGTTGCTGAAAATTTTTTGATGCAAGAATCAATTCATCTTGTGAGATGGAAGTTAGAGAAGCTCTTGTATGTTATTGCTGTTTGGTGATTAAAATGGAGAAGTTAAAAACCCAGCAAAATTGGAAAGATAGTTTTACAATAATCAACACTATAATGCCACTATTGTTAATAAAATGAAAGTGACCTTTGGATTTGCAACTGACAAGCAAAATGATTTTGCCTCTTGGATGAGCAGTGGAAAACATTTTGTGGCTCTTCAAACCTCAGACTTTAAGCAGCACCAAGCACACTGTACTTCCTAGATTCAGTTACACCAATCTATTCAGTAAGGCTAGATGGATTTGTCTGGAAAAATTGTGGAGTTCTGTTCTAAGGCAGCTGAAACTATCAATTAATCCAAGTAAATTTTACTAAAAAAAAAGATTTAAACAAAGTTAAAATAAAAATGAGAACTCTCAAAATTATTACACACTTCTGGCCAGATGTAATAAAATCCAAGCCAAAGAAGAAGAAGAAAAAGCTCAGTCTTTGGGGGCTTTTAGTTGTTTATTCCAAAAATGGAGCCCTAAATTCAGTTTCCTCTTCTGTGTTCTGAAATTTCAGCCTATATTGCCTTCTTCCGAGGAGTTTAATTTACCATGGTCCACC
The DNA here is from genome assembly GCA_013401315.1 of Balaeniceps rex. Taxonomy (NCBI): domain Eukaryota; kingdom Metazoa; phylum Chordata; class Aves; order Pelecaniformes; family Balaenicipitidae; genus Balaeniceps; species Balaeniceps rex. Next base: position 53,943 of record VYZW01000308.1, read on the forward strand.
ACATTCTGGGAAATGCCACTCCTAGTCTTTGGTATTGAACTGTTCTATCTGTTAGGTTTCTTTTTAATTATGGATTTCCTAACCCATTAAAAACCAACTAAATTCTTTCCTGTTTATCTGAATGATGAGGTGAAATACACCCTAAGCAGGCCTGTGGATCACACAAAATTAGAAGGAGCGGTCACTGTGCTGTAGGGCAAGGCTGCCCTTTGGAGGGATGTCTGAGCAAGCTGTAGTAGGAATGTCATGATGTTCATCAAAGGCAAACACAAAGTCCTGCATCTGGGAAGAAATAACCCTAAGTTACCAACACAGCCTGGGGCCTGCCTGCCCTGGGAGAAGCTCTGCTGAAGAGGCCCTGGGGCTCCTGGTGAGCAGCAAGCTGGACTGGAGTGAGCAGTGAGCCCTGGCAGCAGGGATGCCCAACAGCATCCTGGGCTGCATTATGAGACTGTAAAGCCAAAGGAAGTGATGAGACCACACCAGTTTTGGGCCCGCAGTAGAAAGACTTGCGAACTGGCAAGATGCCAGTAGAAGGTGGCTAGGGGGCTATCACATAGGCTGGTGGAGCTGGGTTTATCCTTCAGAAGAAGAAAAGACTAAGGGTGGATCTGTCTCCCGTGTTTCACTACCTAAAGGTGGGTTATACAGCAGATAGAGCCAGACTCTTCCCAGAGGTGCAGGGTGAAAGGACGAGGTGCTGGTCACAAGTTGCAGCAAGGGAAATTGCAATTGGGTGCAAGGAAGCAGTTCTTCACTGTGAGAGTGGTGAAGCCCTGAAGCAGGTTGCCCAGAGAGGGTGTGGTATATCTATCCCTGAATTCTTTCAAAATTTAGTTTATGTAACTAGCTTAGTAGCACCTCCTCTTAAATCTTTTTCTCTGATCCGAAGAGATGAGGACTTCTGAGACAGAAAAAAAAAGTCAGTTTGTGGAAGGAATGGAAGAACTTTGTACCTGTCACTTTTTTTTCTGTTGCGTGTACCTCTGTGCAGTCGTCCATTCATGGTCTTATTTAGTTCAATACAATCAATGGACATTCAAGGAGCCAGTAAAATTTTTCATCTCCCTGCCACAAAACTCACAGAAACTTATAGCATCAGAATTAGTGTTATTAATACATTTAAAAGATGCTAAAAAAAAGAAACTTTGAAAACAATTAAATATTAATGTAAAAAAAAAAATCTAAATTACATGGTACATAGGACCCCAGTTCAGCTGCTAGAAGTTTCTGACTTTATCTGGGCATGTACTAGCTAATCAACAGTCAAGAAAAGCAAGGATGATAACACTGATAGTTCTGTCTACTGAAATTCAAAACAAAGTTATCTTCGAATTTCTTAGGGTTTTCTCTTAGTGTTTAATGTTTCCTTATTTTCAATGTTTCATACACTTAAGTTTTACCCTCTAGACTAGGAGATATTTAAGAGCAAATTCAATTTTTTTCCTGAAGTATGGAAAGGTGTTGTGAGTCCCTGCATGGCCACCACTCGCGAGTGGCCTGGATAGCAATACCTGCAAAGATTAGACCGTGAATGCAGACACTGTGTGTAGATCAAATTCTGGAGGGTGTTTGCCCCAGGCTGGCCATTTAAAGTAGAAGATGACCACCAGAAGGATTAAAGGGTAACCAGGGAACTTTAGAGAGACTTAAACAAAGAAGAACTCAGCTGGAAAAGAAGTAGAAAAGAAACACAAAAAAATATAACAGGAGGAGAGACCTTGGACTGGAAACAGCAGCAGCCAGAGCTTTGTGTGGCACTGCCAGGAGTTGCCCCGCGGCATCACAGCCTTGCTACGGACCACCATGAGCCACCTGCATGGAGCTAGGGGCGTGGGAATGGGGAGTACACATGGGGACCCATGCCTCGGTGTGCCTGAGGGAGTTTGCGAGGAATTTTACACCAGCATGAGCCCCAGCTGGCTGTGGGGAGCTGTAGGGGCATGTGCAGACCAGGAGCACCCACATCTCCAGTGGGAGGTGAAAGTGCATAGTGTGTAAAGGGGGGAACCCAGGAGATAGGATGCACAGGTAACCCCACATGGACACAGGGAGGGCACACATTTGCACGTCGCTCTGTGTGTGTGTGTGTGATTAGAAGAAGGGACATTAGTTACAAGAAAGATGCTTAGAAATTTGTAATGTTTGTTAACATTTTGTATGTGTCTAGTATTGTCGTTTATTTGTTGTATTGCTGATATTAATCCTGAAGGTACAGTTCACTCGTTGCCAATTAATTATGTACTGCTGCTTTACAAATAAACTTCTTAGACTGTGATCTATTTTTAAGTACATGAACTGAGCAGCTCTTCTATGTGAAAGATATTAGCCAGTTTCTGTATATTTTCATATACTGAGCCACCTTTATGAACATAGCAGGAGAAGTCAGAGCATTTCAGTGCAGCAGTCTTACTTTGATTTTTCTCTTGTAAAAATATGATTTTTCTTTTCTGAGATACAAAGACCGAACAAACAGAAGTAGGTCAGCTAATGCAAACTGCGTAGAGGTAAGAGAAAGAATGGCAGATGAGGCAGTAAAATAGGAAATTTCAAGTATTTTTGGTTGAGATTGAGAGCTCAGTAATGTATCTAACAACTTGATTAAGACTATGTCAGGAACTGTCCTTAATGCTGAGAAAATATAAAGGGCTTTCCTCAGCACAAAACAGAAAGAAAAAGGATGCTATGATAATTTTTAAGATTAAACCTCTGAGCATAATCAGAAATTCACCAACCGAGTGTATCCATCTGGCCAGTTACTGGGATCACACAGAAAATATCGTAAAGGACTAGATGACACCAACATCCATCCTCCACCACCATCATTACAGAATCCAGTATGGTAAGAATAAAGATTTACAAAATCTGAACCTAACTTATTATTTTCCATACTCAAGTGTATAAATAAAAATAACTGCAGAACATTTTTTTCTGGAGACTTGAAGAACTGAAAATCAAGACAATCACTGTGAAGAACTTTTACTTTATTTTAATTTCTGAGAGATGCCATTGTCTACAGTTGATACAAAATATTTTCATTAACATAGCATAAGCAAATAAAATTGTGTAATTTAGCTGAGAATTAGTTTACTGATTCATGCAATGGAAATGAAGTTTCTATGTTTTTTTTTTTAATTTCTCTTACTGGAATGGAAAGATTTCTGAAATTATTATAAAATATATTACACATGATTAGATTTCAGAAGAATAAAACAGATAATTGAGTTCTTGTGAAGTTAAAAAAATATTGTCTTTTCAATAATATTTTTGTTTCCTTAAAATTTGCCAAAACAATGAAAGGAAACCACTCATTCCATTTGAAAAAAACCCCAAAGAAAGCTTATGCTTTTCATAACAACCGCCTGCCCAACATACAGTTTAAAAAAAAAACATTTGGAAAAAAACAATTTGTTCTAATGTTTTGTTCTGTTCTAATTGTAACAAAGTAAGGTGATCTACTGAAAAAATCATTAAAAAGATGCCAGAACTGATATTACTTTCACTTACATCCTTTATTTTGAAATGTTACATTTTGATGCTCTCTTCTCTGAGCTTTACCTAGACCATCTAGGCTCAGTAACAGACTTATCAGCTAATTTTGACACATTTTTCTGTTCTGTCCAGTTATGTCTTTTCTTGACCAGTACTGAAATGTAATGATAAATAGGATCACACAGAACCTTTCTGTTCTTTTGTGACAGAAACAACAGGTATTATGACTCATCTAGTTTCCATGATAATTTATCATTGTGTAAAAAAAATCCAAACATCTTAACAAACCATTATTTTATTAAAATTAATCAGTGAATCTATAATAAGCTTATATTTATCTAAAGCTCAGTAATTAAGTACTTATTTACCTATTCAAAAGAAACATGAAGAAGTGAAAACCAACAGAAAATAGCTAACAAGAAATATTAAGTTGATATAGTATACCAAAATATGCCCATTTATGTGATATATGATTATTTGATGCAGATTGTTCAGTTTTGTTGCTTCAAGAAAAATTTTCAAAACAGGTAACAAAGAAGTCATCATATTTTATTTAGATGGAAGGAATACCTCTACTGGTTGTTTTTTGTTTTGTTTTGTTTTTTTTAAATATATGAGAAAACCATGATGCAACCAAAATATTTGGTACCATATCAAGTTAACACTTCTAGTTAGTTCTTTCCATTCATTAATAACATACATTATTTGATCTATGTTGAGATGCTTATGTAGTCAATCACTGCTCAAAAGGTATTTTGGGGGGCTGTGCTATACCACATTGTTCTGCAAAGTGAAGAACTGGTAGGGAATATTTCATTTGGCTTTTTTTCCTGGCAGAAAGCTATGTTTGCAAGACTGATGTGCTTTGTACTAATTTTGTAAGGCCTCAGAAGCAGGACTTGTCAGACTTATATTGTCTAGGCTTTTCTTGGCCTGTCTGGAGATTTATTTTACTTTGTTTATCAGTAGAATCAGTTTTATAATGAAAATTTGTTATTACCTAATTTGTTTTACTTTTGCATAGTTTTTTATAACTGAGGTGTATAACCATATAATAATTTTAAAATTAATACTAGTAGGAAGTACCTTTTTGTGTAGAATGAAATATTTGTGTCGTGTCATAATGTACAGTAGAGGAAAGGGATGGGATGAGAGCAAGGTGTTGGAAACAGGAACACAGACATGGGATGCAGTGTGGGGTAGACATGGCGTGGGATGATAACAGTTGGGCACAGGAGGATCCTGCATCCCCAAGCCTATGAACAGCTGCAGAAATGCCAATTTAGGGAGCTGAGCAAAACCAGCTATAAGGGTAAGAGAGAACAAAGAGTATATATCCAGAATAACCCACACTCCATATATAGTAAATTGAGATTTAATGTGGCGTTTTAGATCAGTGCAGGATGAAAAAGGTATAAAAAGAGTCCGGAAGTATACAAAAGTATGCAAGTGGACCCTAGAGCATGGAGAAGGAAACCATCAGTATCAAAGTCACACTCCTCCTGGTGAAAGACCAGGGATGCTGGTCAGCCACCCCAGTCTGAAACCAACAACAATAGGATGTGAGGTGGCATAACTCTAGAGCAAGGGGCAGATTCTAGGAAGCCTGAGTATAATAATTTTAATTGCATTGTTATTATTGAGACTTTTCCTACAGGGGAATTCTCTTTCTTATTTCTTTTTTCTTTCCCTTTCTGTTAAATTAGGTCTGGACTAATAATAAGCCTTTCTTTTGACGGTGAAGTTTTCATCTACACTTAGCAATAAATTTCAGGCTTTGCATATAATGTGTGTTTCCTTTTTCCTATAGCAGGACTTCGAATGCAACAAAGGAACAAATGAACTCCCTCCAGAGAGCCCTCCAAGACTGAAAAGATCCAGTCACAAACAAGGCGAGCACCAGGAAAAACCCTTTGCTGTTCCACAGGTCAGATTTGAAAAGGAGGAGTTTTCTAGCAAAACAGAAGTTTCATGCTATCGTTTGAGAAATAATCTGAAACTGAAGTTTTATAGCAAATTTAAAACTTAACTAGTCAAAATATTTCCTTCAATAAAAAGCTATGTTCATATTGCCCCCGAAACCTCCACCAAACCCACCTGAGACAAGCCAAGACTGTCTGGTCAGAGCTCATTAATTCTATATTTTTTGGGTGAAGTGACAGCAGCAATATATGTCTATTTAGATTTATCCTTATTTAGCTGAAGTAGTAAATAATGTTCTTACATTTGAAATAACTCACAATGACAAAAAAGTAGGCCAAGATTCTCCTCATATACTTGCATGTGTCAATCAGAAGTAGGTCTGTTTAAATAAATGAAGTTGCACCCATGCAAACTCACTGTAATTGCAAGGAGAGAACATTTCTAGGGTTACAGTGGTAGAAAGATGTTATGTGAAAATGACACAATTAATTTTCTCCTCTTCTCCTGGCGTAGCTTAGGGAAAGGTGGTGACAGCTCAGAGGTGGGAAAAGTTGTGATGAGGGACAAGGGAAGGGAGGAGGAATGGCTGAGTGACTGTCAGTTGGCGACTCTGCTGTCAGCCGGCAATGGTTTGTGCTATAAATGCTATAACAGTCAGGCGAGCAGGATTTGAAGGCCACGTGGGGAAGAAAGGGGTAAAGCACATTGTTTGAGTAACCTAATTAAGAGGGGAGAAGTTGTTTCAGGATTTTTGTGACAGAGGTCTGGCAGGTAGGGAGCCTCTTCGCTGAAAGGGACAGCTGGCTGAATCCAAACACTTGTCTGAATAGACAGCAGAGGTACCCAGACAAATACCATTATCCCTAGCGGTACACAGGCTACTCTGAAGTGTTTTAAAAACACTGTTTGAAAATAATGCAGCTCAATTTCCTGAAGAGATGGAGTCACAGCTCCTTCTAGCTTGCTCCGGTGTGGCCCAGCATCTGCGGCAACTGTGGCCAGGCCAGCAGTGGTGCCAGGCCTGGGGTCTGAGGAAAGGCTCCATCTCTGCGTATAATTTTGTATTTTAAACACAGAGCTTTGGTTTCTTTGGGAAACACAGGGCCAGATCCATGTCCCGGGAAAGCTACTGTATTTTGGTGAGGGTGAGATGATGGTCTGTGCTATCCAGAGGAACCGCTTTGCAATGAGGCAGCTAAAGATCAATAAAGCATCAATAAAACAGTCAGAAGAGTTGGGATTCACCCCTGAAGTGCCACAGAGATAAAGAGCAGGTTCAATCTCCTAATCTGTTTTCATGCCAGTGTTTGCCTACAGAAGTTAATAAATTTAAGAGTAGGAAATAGACTCGATATAAGGAAGAAATTTTTTACACTGAGGGTGGTGAAGCACTGGAACAGGTTGCCCAGAGAGGTAGTGGAGGCCCCATCCCTGGAAACATTCAAGGTCAGGTTGGACGGGGCTCTGAGCAACCTGATCTAGTTGATGATGTCCCTGCTCACTGCAGGGGGGTTGGACTAGATGACCTCTAAAGGTCCCTTCCAACCCAAAGCATTCTATGATTCTATGATTCTATGAATCATAGAGTGGGGTTGCTCACAGGATAAAAGCACATTCCAGTGACAGCCGTTTCTGTACAGCCTAAGCAGAAGCTGAAGTAGTCAAGTCTTTTGACTACAGCTTTTTATCTTGAACAACTATCTCAGGAAAAAAAAAACCAGAGGAGTGATTCTATAACGTATCAATTAATTAAACGGTGATAACATATAAGATAATGAGACTAATTTTGCAGTGGCTTATTTTTGAACTTTAAATAATTCTGATAAAGTAAATGGAAATACAGAGAATATATTAATTTATGAAAGTGTAAACTTTGAAAAGATAATGGTTTTTATTCTTTTAAGAAATCTTTTTTCCAGTGACCAAAAGGAACTTTGACCATTTTAACTTCTTCCATTTCCTGATGAGTTGAAAAATGAAAACCATTGAAATAAGTTGTTTCGCTCTTTTCAGAGAGGTGGATGAACAGAAACTGAAAGTGGAAATTACATCTATCAAAATGAGACAAGCATCTTTGCAAAAAAAAGCCCTAATTTAGTCAAATGATTGCATAAATCAAAATCAAAGTTCCTTTGAAAACTTGTTTTTGTTGAAAGCTGTTTTGAGGGAGTATTTTAAATTTGTTTAATTAAAAGTGAATGATTGATTTATGCTCACTACTAGGCCATACCAATTACTGTTGTATTATACAGTTTATTTCTGCTTGCTTTGAGTACAAACCTAACGCAAACAGAAAATACCTGACAGAAGCTGACCCATTACATTCTTCTGAGTAGTTCAATAACTGAGCCTAATTTTGGTGAATATGTACCTCAGAGATCCTATTTCATACTTCTCTTTGCCCCTCCAACTTTTATTTAAGTTCTTATTTCAGCTTGCTTAGTTTGTTTGAAATACAAAACATTACAGGAAGCCACACAGCACAGATTTGGGTAAAATGCTATACAACTTACATGTGGGTATTAATGACATCACGAATGTTTATGTAGTTGTCGTGGTTTAGCCCCAGTCGGCAACTAAGCACCACACAGCCGCTCGCTCACCCTCCCCCTCCCCGGTGGGATGGGGGAGAGAATCGGAAGGGCAAGAATAAGAAAACCCACGGGTTGAGATAAGAACAGTTTAATAATTGAAATAAAATAATAATAATAATAATAATAATAGTAATAGTAATAATAATGATAATAATAATAATAATAATTGTAATGAAAAGGAGAACGAGAGAGACAAACAAAACCCAGGGAAAAGAAAACAAGTGATGCAACTGCTCACCACCTGCCGACCGACACCCAGCCAGTCCCCGAGCAGCCATCGCTGCCTCCCGGCTAACTCCCCTCGGTTTATATACTGAGCATGACGTCATATGGTATGGAATACCCCTTTGGTCAATTTGGATCAACTATCTTGGGCTGTGCCCCCTCCCAGTTTCTTGTGCACCTGGCAGAGCATGGGAAGCTGAAAAAGAAAGTCCTTGACTAGCCTAAGCATTACTTAGCAACAACTAAAACATCAGTGTGTTATCAGCATTCTTCTCATACTAAATCCAAAACACAGCACTATGCCAGCTACTAGGAAGAATAGTATCTCTAACTCAGCTGAAACCAGGACAGTAGTACAATTCCTACAGGAGCAAGGTGCACAGAAGTTGAAAATCAGCATACTTTATATGCTCCCAGGCAAGTGAAAAAGAAAGCAAGCTCCTACTTATTGCAATAGAAGTAGAAGCGGATATATTGTAGGCATACCTAATCTTTCCCTTTTACTACTGAAATTGCTGTACATAGTGCCCCTGACTAACTATAACAGAATCTGTAAGGGTTTCAAGGAAACTGGAAAAAAAAATTGAAATAAAATTCTATAATTCTTACAAAATGTATCTTTTTACTAAAAAACTTATTGCCCAACTTGATTAAATAGCATACTCTTTCAAATACTACTACTTACGGACTGAACTGAAAGTTTACACATTGTAAGCTAAGATTTCATATACGGGTACTACACAGCTATGGCACAGGCAATATATTTCCAGGGACGTATGTGTGTTATGTTTTTTTACAAGTGAAATTTCAGGGATAGATCTAAATTTATGCATTTGTGCAAATTCAGATTTTGAAATCCAAAGCTGTCATCTTAAAGAAGCCTGAATAAGATCTAGAAACCAGTGTCTGGGACCTGCTCTGGTAAGCACACATTCTGCGTACCCACGTTGCGTTGGCAGGACTGGATCCCTCATACAGTACCAGGGTGACAGAGGTAATTGTCACTAAGGAAATAGCCAAGACACTGTAGCCCTTGCTGAGGAACAAGCATCTGGTTTATCTCTTTCTTCTGTCCTCCTGACAAGGATGCACTGACTCAAGATTGGGTACCACAGTCTACTATTCAGGAGAGCCATTCTTTGGCAGTAAAGAGGAAATATCCTTCTCTTTTAAAACACTGTCTGGTGCTGGCATAGGAATGCAAGAAGCCATGAAGAAAATCCCAGGAAATCTATGTGTATTCTATTTCCAAATTATTCTTGCGGTTTATGTTTGTAGCTTCCTACTTCAAAATAAGGAAGATTTAGACTTTACATGTGTACATATATTAATTATGCATAGAGGGAAATGCACATTTCTATAGATGAATTTATTTGGTCCAGCAGTTCAGTAATAGATACTGAATGATCTGGATAAAGCCTATTAGGTTCCTATTCTCTGCACAACAACTGGTGGAGAGGAAAATTTCTCATAAATCAGAAATGCTCAGCTTGTGCAACATAAGAGAAATTTGCAACTGGATAGGAGAAGAAAATTTTCAACAATCATAAGGTTAGGACTGAAATAAGTGCTCTGCCTTTGTAAATGAAACTTGGCATCCCACTTCCCTTCAGAAATGAGACTAGTCAAGAGCATACTAAGCCCTAAGCTTTCTGGGCTGCTCTCTCCCTTCTCAGTCAGGAGTTTCATTGCTTTTAAGCGTAGATGTAGCCCTGACCTACCTGCTTTGCTGTTCTCTGAATGGTAGCATGAGAAACAATTTTCTTGCAACTCCAGACTGTCCTTCACTGTCAGTGATTCTCATGCCTGAAATGCACTTGGATTTAATCCAGATAGACAGAAGGTAGTGGGTAAAGAATAAGGGATCAGGATAATTTATTTGAAAGTTGATGTAGTTAAATCCTGTGTCTACATCAAGTCAATGTTTGTGAGCTCGTGGCTGGACTGTCATCATCAGTTCTGGTGGACACTGTAAAATGGCTGCTGAAAAGTGAAAGTGTTACAGTATGAGTCAAAATCTGAGAAAATTTTATTTCCTGTGATTTTTTTCTAGATTAAAAAGACCAGTAAAATGTATAAAAAGCCTCTTATGCCTTAATTTTTTCAATAATGCGGTAAAAAAATTGGGTGTTACTGAACTGTATCTAACATCAGAGCCTTAAAAATCATCTCATAGGAAAAGAATTAGTTAGTAGGAAAGGACAATCAGTTTGACTTGTACAGTATAAGCTGCAAAGAAGGATCACTGTTTTTATTACAAAAGACTCCTCATTTCAATTATTGAATCTAACTAATATGCAAACTACTTAAGAGCAAAAGCTCTGATTGCCTTTATAAGGGCTCTTCTAAGATGAAAGAAAAAATCATAAACCTTCTGCAACACTGTTGTCTTCATACCAAGTATTTTATTTCTTCTGGGGAACTTAATTAAACAAGACTACCACATTGTCAGATACACTGTATGTAGTGTTTAGTTATATCAGCAAAAATGGGCCAAAATTCAGTATAAACTCAAAAAAGTGCAATTAAGAATTATCAAATTTCAGTAATCCACATGATGTCTGTTTTTTGTATAAAGGAATAATAAAATCAGCTTCTATTCCATCAAACCAAAAAAGAATAACAAAGAAATAAATAAAAATATTAACTTGCTTTTTGTTAGATTGATCCATCACTGAAAGTAGTGGAAACTGTTTGATAAACTCTAATTTGCTTATATAGGGTTATGTAACAAATATTAAAGAACTTGCGAAGTATGCAAAAGGGCACTTTTGCTTAAGAGAAAAGTTTACTGTGAAAGGTCTCCACTGTAAGTTAATGTGATAGAGATAAGTCAGCTATCAGGAAGGCAATAGGCCCTGGTTAACCTTGAATAGAACTCAAGAGAGGAAGCTGCTTGTCTAGCTTGCTGTGTAATCATAACTATAAGTGGTTAGAGGGTCCAGCTGCTTGCAATTAGTGCTCTAAATCTGCTTCTGAGGACCTGATTAGTGAACACGTTCCTTTGCCCGAGACCTTAACCAAAGCCTATGGAAATTCTTGTCATAAGGAGACAGTTAATCGATTAGAAAGGGCAGAGAATGATCGGAGCAAGAAAAGAAAGTCAATTACAGGGCAACTATCAAGCTTGATTTCAAATAGCTATGCCAATGCATAGCCATTGTAATATAAATTGTATCAGAACAGTGTTCCTGGTAGAGACAGGGAATAGCTAACCTTATTGAACCTTCAGGGGAGCATTGTTCATTTTATTAAAGGCATTATAAATTGCAGCAGCCTTTAATATGAGGGATTTGTATCTGATAAACTAAAAGATTCCTCTGATCCTGCTTCTTATTTACTTACAGACTTAAATTTTAACATTTTGAAGCATTTTAAAGGATCACCTGGAAAGCAAGGAATGTCCATAGTACCAAAATCCACTGGAGTAACAATTGGCATCAAACAAATTTAATCCAACTTTTTTTTAAAATGTAAGGCCCAAGAATTAAGCTTTCAAATTTAAATATAGATGTAAATGTGTTGATAAAAGATTTTAAAGAGGTTTGGTATTTTTTCATGGCAGGGTGCTTAATGTTGAACATTCAATGCTGGTGTTGCATGCCAAAGCAAACTCATTGCTAACAGAAGTGAAGTAAGGGCTCGAGTCCATGAGCCATGCATAGACCAGAACCTTCTTCCCATTCCACTCATCAAGTTTTCTTTCCATTAGGTATGGTTTTATTTTGCAAATAAATTGTATTTATTTTGTATTATTTTGGCACTATAGAGTAACTGTAAATTGTCTATATATAAGAAATAAAACATTTTCATTCTTTACAACCAAGCTTTTTTCTTTTTTAGCATTTATTCTTATTGTTTTTAGGATATTTTAAGCATGTAGGAAATAGGAATAAGGAGAATTTAGTTGCATGTGTTCAACTCTTTGTACTTTTCTTGGCTCAAGAGATAGCAAAGCAACAGTTTTCTTTGTTCAGTCTCCTTGGTGTCAATGTGGGAGCATGGAGTGAATAAGGGAATAGATAATACTTACCGTTATAGTCAGAGTTTTAAAACAGTGACTAGTGGTTTTGATGACACTACTCATTTGTGAAGGTAAAACTTCACAAGAAGGCTTGGCTTCAAAGAAATGTGTTCAGAGCTTTCTGGAGATTTCCATAAGGTATCTCAAACTATAAACTTACAAGTAAAGAAAACTGAATCATCAGCCAATTCTCAAAGTCTTTGTGTAAACGGGTACATTTTTCAAAACTACCAAAATTACTTTGGAGCCTAACTCAACTCATGATATCAAAAATATGTAAGTCAGTTTGAACTCTCTCAAACTTTCCCATCTAGCTGTAATATTATATTTCTCTATCACTGCTAGGGCAGCCCAGGATAGAAATCTTTGTCTCTACATACACAGAATTCTTTTATTTGCTGCATCTGCTCATGTTAATAAAAGTTTATCTTCTTGGTTTTTTTTTTTTTCTTTTCTAATGTTTTGCCCACTAATAAGTACTGGTTTATTATGCAGATTTCAGGTACTATATACCACAATGACTTGTGATATTTTGGTTGGAATAAATGAATCATTCACTTGATAATTATTTATGAGTTTTAACTAGGAGCAGCATGTTCGGCTTTTTACTTTTACAAAATGTGGAACTACAACAATGAAATATGAATTCTAGGATTTCTGAGGAAAAAGCAAAGTTGGCAAACAGCATTTTTTATGTAGGTCCCATGACAAGCTGGAGGAGCCAGAGCCTACTTCAAAGGCTCACCTTACAGTCCTACGATCTGTAACATGCTGGAAGGAGCTCAGTGACACTGAGAGAAAGAGAAGGTTAATCTGAAAAGAATGTGAATTTGAACTTGTTGATTTTGCCTTTGAAGTTAGACAGGTGCATTTTCCTCTTCAAACAGTGTGATTTTTGTACATATGTAGGGCTCTATTGTATAGTAGAGCTCCATCTTAGCTATCTTGAACAGGACAACTCTGTTGTGGATATTGTTCAAAGAAGAAAGGGTTAGAGTAAGTTATCAGTGCAGAATCAGCTTGCGGATTCATTATAAGAAAGAGGGAGCAACCACAACTCACAGGCACAACTTGGCTTGTCTTATAATCATCATTATTAGAAGAGTTGACTCAGTGCTATTGGAAATATTTGCCAGCTTATAAAAATACAGATTAGTTATTGCTGACTTTAGTCACCACAAGCTGAAACCAAAGGGCATGGAGATGCCCCATTGCCAGAGGTCTTTTGCCCAGCAACATCAAAGTGGTATTTGAAGATGTATACTCTGTGTTGCAGAAGTAAAGGTTCACCAGCTTTACCACAACACTGGCAAAATCAACACATTTTTACAGGTAAATGCTGATTAGTCCAACTGACTACTCAGTGACTGATGGGAATGGCTCTCAGTGCAAAGACATTTCTAATTATGTTAAGCACAAGCAGAGTTAGGTTTATTCACAATGCAGGGTTTGGATCTGGATAGACCAAGTTCTGTCCTCCGTGATTGTACACAGACCAGTGCTTCATGCTGAGTTGAGTTAATCAGGGGTTTAGGAGCTCTTCTCATTATTGTGCGTTTAGTGCATTGTGATTGTTGCTGGCCAAAAGAGTGAAAGGCAATACATTCATAAGCATGGAAAAAAATATTTGACTTTGAATAATATCAGCCAATAACAGCTCTAATAGTAATAACTGTTCATACTTTTACTATTTTAATATATGCTAATTAAATCATTTTATATTATTGGGCATTGGTGATTTAATATTTCCATCTGAACCACATATATGTGGGAGAGAAGCTTGGAAAACAAATTTTAATAGTTTCAGTAGTTAGTGCAAAAGATAAAATAATCATCTGCTGAAGCAAAAACAACCAAATTATTACCTGGGTTATTAATGGTGCCATAAATATACCTTACTTTGTAACTGGGAAATGATGCAGGAAAGGCTTGGTCACATTCTTTTTAGATAATCACAAAGGTCCTATTTATGCTTAAAATAAGTCACCTTTACTACATGAAAGCTGAAATTGGGACTGTGTATTCTGGGGAGATTATGCTTCTGAGGGACTATATCTTTCAAAATTTTTTAGCTACCCTGAACACCTAACTTTCAGCTTTGCAAAATAATGTTGCACCTGTAAAGAAAAAATAAATACAGACATATTATTTTTCCTCCAGTATTATTACACTCCATTTGTTTTTGTCATGCAGCAAGACTTACATTTGGTGTTAATTATTTACCATAATAAGGAATACTCAAGGCATTGTAAGACCTTTGAGAGTTTGGCTGAATTATCAGCTTTTGTCTTAACAATGGCATCTTTCCAGCAATTTTAATTATTTGTTAAATAGCTTATGTGCCCTGCTTTGTGGTTTCCTTGATGGTAGTGAGCAATAGTGGCATATAACAGCTTATCATTGCCACCCCTCCTGGGTGGGAATTTTGTTGGGTTTTGCCTTCCAGGAGGCGGACTGTTTGCTACAAATTACTGGGAATGTTGCCCAGAAAGCTAAGCAGCTTCAGATATTTTATATAACATTTGCTTTTCAGATTAAAAAAAAGAACCTTCATACTTTGAAATCACCACAGAAACCTGTTCCCATTGCAGTGGCTGATGTTGTCTCACATGAAGTCTGGACAGTCTTCTATCAGGATTAAACTGAAAACTAGACCAAGTGTAAAGCCCAGATTTTTACACTTACATTGTTAAAATCACAAAAAAACCAACAGCCCAGTACCAAAGAAACACTAAGGGTGCTATCCTGGCCCTTGGATAAAACAAACAACTGCAGCAAGCACTGTGTGGAGCAGTGGGCACCTACACTTGCTATGTAGCATGACACAGCAGGCACTCTGAGGGAGGCAGGTGTGTCTGGGAACTGCTCGCCACGCGACACCCCCCAGGATGCTCCTTGGCAGTAAGTATAGACACACCTCGGCACTCTGAGTATCCCACAGCTTGTGCAGCAATTGCTACTCAGAGGGGCAGATGGGATTTGTGTGATGTCTGGCTGATGGGAGCACCAGGGTCTGTGTAAGTATTGCAGGCAGAAGAAATACAGGAAAAGATCAGCAGAGTCAGCAAACTGTCACTGGATGTCCCTGGGCACATAGGTATGAAAGAACAGAGATCTGCTACTTTTGTCACCATGTTCATGTATTGAGAACACATTTGATCCAGAGGACAATTCAGGGCATTTTTTTGGAAGACGATATAAATTTCTGCCACAGAGTCCCACCAAAGTCACTCTTGGTCACAAAAGACTCAGCAGAAGGCCCTAAGTGAGGAATACTAGGCCATAATGGGTTTAACACAAACACAGCTAAAGGCAAAAGCAGCTAACTTCCTTTAAAGGCCTGGAAATTGTGGGTACTAAAAAAAAACACTGATGAAAAAATTATTTCTATCTTGGTTAGTAACTGTTACCAGTTTCATACTATTCCACTCAATAAAAAACAAACCTGTTAATTAATCACCAAGTTATTATCAAACTACACCTGCCTTCATCATTACAAGCACATGTAATATCTGACAGACTGCTCTTGAACACCTGCATTTAATTCAATAACATTGTTCATTGAATTTTAATTTTATTTTATACTCATGAAGTGTAGACCGATCATATAATTCACTCATATTTATCTGGTTGTTAGTTCTGATGAGGACCTAAAATGAAATCAATATAGGCAATTTCTATGTATAATCAAATATTAATATTGAAGTAGTTACATCCAGGGGCAGAAGGAAAGAAGACAAGATACAGAATTCTGTCTACATAAAATCTTAGTTGTTAGGAGGAGACCTGCTGGGTCATGAAATCCAAGCCCCTTCTTATTGCCAGCAACTCAGTAATATGATGTTTTTAATAGATGGCTCTTCTGCACTTCAGCACAGGAAAAGTGAGATCTTGCACCTGTTTTCCTACTATAAATTTGTTTGCATCTGGTATTGTTCACTGCCTATTTTTAAATCATTTCAAGAATGGAAGACATTCAATAAACTTACAAAATACGAATGACTGGATATGTTGGTTCACATAGCAGTTATAGAGCTTCAACTTGACCCATGACTCAGTTTGTCGACAGTTTTCTATAGTACTTAGTATTGTGTATTATAAACCACTTCAGTGTCTTGAAACTTCATCTGTATATGTAACGTAGAGTCATATTTATGCTATATATTCATACAATATTCACTGTCTCAGATCATCTCCCTGTGTTTACCTCATTATTAGCATTTGGGTAAATGAGATTACAGATGGGATATATTTCCATCTCACTGCAGTCTCCTAAAGTTTAGACATCTAGCCTAAGCTAGTTGTCTTCTGTTTCTCTGTAGGTAATGATTATAGATAGGTATCCTACTGAAATTCGTCCCACTTGCATTGGGATGAGATGACTTGCTTCCCTAAGGCACAGCTTTACCATAGGGGCACAGACAATTAGGCCTCAGTTGGTGTCTAAAGCTAAGTAAGATGACCCCCTCTCTAGTGCTTTCACTGGAGTCACAAAGAGAAAAAGGGCACCCCTTGAAACTACACACAGACCTGAGAGAAGTCACCTGTTTCTCAAGGGCTAAGAGAGACCATTCCCGGAGAAGATGGTTTATACTGCTGACCTAACATCACAGAAACTGTAACTAACATCACAGAAAATGGTTTTGGTCCAGATCAACTTCTTGTCTCCTGCACAGTCCTTAGCATCAACTCAGAATATATCAAAACTAGGACCTAATCTGAAGAGACATTTTGGATATGGCCACCTTGGTCTAAACAGCAAAAGAGTTTAATGTATGAGTGTGTGTGCAGGAACATGTTAGTCAGTCTCCCGTATTCGCCAGCATCCCAGAACCATTTAATTGACTAACACTGCTGCAGTTTTGCCCATCCAAAGTTTTTTGTTTATTTGTTTGCTGCTGTTTTAAGTCTAGAACTTGGTCTTTATAATTTTAAAGTACTCGCTGTACATTTGGAATTAGGACAGATGATATCACATCACATTTTTACTGGATTTTTTTTTTCAGGTAAAACTATTTTTTTAAGACAGTGTAGATGATAAGTGCATAAGCTAATAAAATAAGTTTTAAGTTATTGTTCCATTCAGTCAAATACTTGTTGATTACCTTTCTGTGTCTTGGGAACAAATTTGCTAATTTAAGTCATGGCAGTAATGCTATTGTCTACATACTCCAGAAAAAACATTAGATATACCTATTTCTTCTTCCCCTAAATTTTGTTGTTAAATTATGATTCCTTAGTTGGTGTGTTAGCCTGTGCAATTACCTGATTAATCTTGATTGTGACTGATCAAGGATTATTTTTAATAAAATTGATTAAGTTTTACTCAAAGACTGGATTTATTTGATCTTTTTTGAGCACCATGACTTCTAATTGACTCTTTACTTGTGAAGTACTTTGCTAACACTTATTATCTGAATGAATAACTGATGGGCTTTCCTTGGTGTTAATCTTTATGGTGATTTATTGCATACTCATGGTGTAATGCACTTGGCTACTCACAGTTTTTGCCTTCTCAAGGTAAAGTGCACTTTTAATGTTGAGGATAGGGTAATTTCATGAATAAATTAATTAAATATTGTGACACTTGAAATATTTTGCTTTATACACTTATATATGTTTATTTTTTGTTTCAAAATACTGTTTTTATGCATTGCTTTTTTTTTCTTATTTAACATGCTTGCTTTAAATCATGTTTTGCTGCCCCAAAATTTCATGCAATTTGGGAGACTAGAGACATATCCTCAGAACTCTTGAAAGAAAAAAAATCCAGATCTCATATATGCTGAATGATATAATACCAAAAATGTGCTGAGTATGTGAAAGTTCGAGGACGTGGTGGTGGATGTGTTTTATATATTTTGTACTTCACTACCATTCAGCAAGTTGTGAAAAAGATGGATGGAAATTCTCAGGGGTCTCCAGACTAGTTAGTGACAAATCTGGCAAGCTCTAAAAGTAAAAGGAGTTGTAGTAAGCATCATTGTCTTAGTAGCAATACATAGGAAACCAGATTGGACAGAGTCATAACAGAACAGTTGTGCAGAATTTATTACAATATAATTGTTAAATACTCTTAAATTTTCCCCAGACACTCACCATAATACCAACTTATAAGCAGTGCATTCAGTAATATATAGGGTATTACTTAAATCATGTTTATTCTTTTTTGGTCAACGTGATAGGACAGTGGTCTGATGAAAAATGCATAAAAACAGTTTCTGAATAACTTCTTTTTCATTCATCAATGACATGAATTTCAAGCTAAACTTCCTTAAATACTAGCAGAACTCTTGTGATACTTGGCAATTATTACACTATCAGTGATTTATGAAATCCCTGGTAACTGAAAATAATTTTGTCTTGTTCAGTCTAGGCAGATGATGAAGGGAGGAAAACGTCAGTGACTTTCCTCAGGTTCTGGAATGGATTATGACTGGTGATGTTATTAGACTTAGACAGTTAAAATAACTTTTCAATATACTGAGCATGACAAAAGAAGGGACTGTGTTAATATCAAAGCTGACTACTGCTAGCAAAAGTTCAAACGTATTAGCATTCATCTGTATCCTGTCATCTTGGCTTTTCTTCATCTGCAGTTTTGTGAGTGATGCTCCGAGTGGAGATTGAATTGTAATAAATATTTATATCCAAATCCAGTGCAGGTGGTAATGTGAATATGTGCACCTTCCAGAGTTGTAAACTGAACATATGTTATAGTTTAGAAAGGAACTTTGTGATAAAAGTGACTGAGTGATTTAGCTACTTTCAAAAACAGAACTGGAATTTTAAGGTCTTAATCAATGGGAATGAGAGCTACACAGTTTCTATATTTATTTTTTTTATGGAAGTTTCTAAGTCATCCAGAAGCCAAAATCCCAGTGTTAGGGGATTTTAACATTCTCAGGCATGCATTTCTTTGAAAAGTGACACTTGTGTACACCTGAAAATGTTCTTTTTACGCTTAGCTATACATAGTCAACAACAGAGAATGGGAGTGGGATCTGGGATGGGAGAGGCTTGGTTTATTTTGGTACCAACCAATGTACTTCTACCCAGCATCCCTGAACCCTGCACTAAACAGATTGCTGGGCCCTCTTCTTCAGCCCCTTGTTTTGCTCTACTGTGATCTCATGCAAAAAATTTTTGTCTGCTATTTTTACATGAACCTTCACAGATGAAAAATTCCCATGAAAGATTTCTTTCTTACGAGATGCAGTAAAATGTGGAGATGTTGTGGACCACAAAAAAATTAAGGAAATATTTCCTTTTAACACAGCAAAATCAATCAAACTCTCAGGTGAGCTGAGTCAGTCAAAGTTGTTTTTCTCAGTCTATACTTTTCTATACTTTAGCATTGTCAGTCTTACGAATCACTCATCTTACTAACATGAGAGTTTATAATGCCCTTATACAGCTACAGGTCCATCTATTTTTTACATAGATCCATGTAAAAAAAAACCCAAACAAGCAAGAAATCCTTTGCTTATGACCACAGCGCTCACAACAGCACAAGATGAGGTTGGAGAAGAGAGTGCCCAGCAATCAGCGTGGGGCAGGGTGTGAGTAACAGCAGGATTCAGGGACACTCCCCATGGACACACAGAAGTTCCCCTCCCTTTCTCAGTCCTCCTGTCTTGGATTCCCCACCCTTACTTTCCAGTGCCCTTACACTCTGGCCTTCGAATAATTCTGCGCTATGTGGTAAAGCCCCCTTTGCTTGGCCCAGGGTACTCCACGACTCACTCTCTCCTTCCAAGAAGTACAGTTTCCCTAGGGGATTCCCAAGAACAGGCTCCTTTCTTTTGCCTGCCTGAAACCCCTTTCCTCTTAAGCTCCACATCCTTCTGCATTAGATTTCCCTTCCCATATGCCACTGCCATCTTTCCCCTTTATGGTGCTCCAATGTTTGTAGGACATAAGAGAGTATTTTCCAGGAAAGCCTAGGAACAGCACTAAGCTCCATCTACTCACAACATACATGTTAAAAATCAACTGTTGACACCAAGTAATGAGGATGACTGTCCACATTCATCTTTAGACTGGAAAATAAAAGCTGATTTCTAACTACTGGAGGAACAAGGTTCCAGGAGAGTCTTTCAGCAGAAGAACGGTACTGGAATACGAAGCCAGAGCCTGGCCAGTTAATGAAAGTCGTTCTGTGAAAGATTTGCCTGCTGGACTGAGGACCCCACCCAATGATTCAGGAAATCCCTTCTACACCTGCATTGCATCCTGTTCTTCATCCTTTTGACTTACTTTCTCCTTTGAGTTCCTACATTATGTCAGGCAGATTCTGTGTCTTCTTACCGTCTCTAAAACCCCAAGTAGAATTTAGTGCTGTATAAATAAAAGTGATATTCACCTATGGACCACATCAAATACAGTGTAAACTTCTCAACAAGATAGTTATATCAACTCTTGTCTTGCTCTTCTTAATAGTAATGTAGCTACGTGATAAACACAAGAAGCAAAGGATAATACAGTGTGTGTTTTATGTTGCTGGAGGCAGAACAGAGAGACTTTTCTTCACATAGTTTTGAAAAACTGATGGGAACTACTTTGAAATTAACCATAATAAGCAATGCAAGTATCATCTGGTGTTCTGAGTGTGCTGTCAGATAATGGATGTTCTACAGGGTGTATGTAAAAGAATAAGACAGCATAAAATGTTAACTAGAATTTGGCATAGATAAAGCTAAAAATAATAACAAAAAAGCCCTCACTATTGAAAACAAAACAGACAAATGATAAAAGCAAGTGATAAAAATCAAAATACTCCATAGGAAGCTAGTTGCAAAAAGCCTATTAAATAATGGATATCTATAGAAGTTTTGATTTTGACGAGAAACTTGATGAGTTTTTTAGAGACTGGTGGAATATACAAATAATATCTCCAATAAATTCAAAGAACAGGAGAAACTACAACTGTGCTGTTCAGCTCTTCCTATTATAAAGAAATCTATTGTTTTACCACCTTATTAAAAAGCATATCTCTTTACTGACTGATGTGTTCTCCAGATCTAAGATCTGGAAGAGGCCTTACATTGTCTTTTCTTCTGTAATGGCCAATGAGCAGACCTATTCTGATCCTCTGTGATTATCAGATTCATAGAATCATAGAATGCTTTGGGTTGGAAGGG